>MU122113.1:711314-752146 GCA_014904905.1 Wilcoxina mikolae CBS 423.85
TTCAACAAGAAGACAGCTGCGATCGGTGACGGAGAAGAATATTCTGCAGATGGCTGAGATCAGGTGAGATGGGTATAAAATGTTTTGGTGTGGGTTGGCGATACCACTGATTTGATATGATATGATGGTATGATGTGATATGTATGGTTGTTTCTCCACGTCAGAGGGCTCCTTCTCCTTCTCCTTCTCCTTCTTTGCCTCATTCGGGTATCGCATCCATACATCTTTCGTCCACGTCCACATCCACGTTTCGATTCCGTACATCGGTGTGCCCCAGTTATCTTGGGGCGTTTCTTTTTTCTTTTTGCCATCATGCGCAGCAGCCGCAGCAGCGGTTCCCTATCTCTCCTCAATCAATGAATCGATGACTGTGCTTGGCGATTGCCTTCTCTTCATGCAATGTTTCAGGGCTTGATGATCTTCCAGAGTTCGCCTCAGCCTTGTAATGTCTTCTCGCTAACCTGCTGCCTGGAACTGCAATATCAGTCTCAGCAGCAGCGGTAACATAAATAACAGCAATTGCACTTTCCGGCGCCGGTGCGTGGTGCTGTCAATCTTAGAAATCTCTTGTTAGCAGATCTAACGGACATTCATCGTTGGGATCTGCGACCTACTCTAGAGCAATTGTGCTGAAGAAGAAACCCGCTTCAATGCAGAAATGGCTTTTGGGATATTGGATTCGCTGGCAGGACACCCCTCCAAGCCTGAATTCCCATGCATGCATATCCCCGTACGAACATGTGCGCTTTCGGCTGTGCAGATTCAGGAAGGCTGCGAACTGGGCAAAGCATATTCGGACTTTACTCCACTGGGATCAACGAACATTGCGGGCACACACACTAGCTGCTTGACACGCGTCGTGGATCAATCAACGGCCGTATTCACCTCATGAGGGGTTGGTGAATTTGGGACCCGAGACAACATGTCGACAAGTCATTGGACACGAATGTTGTGGCTGGGGACGTCTCGAGTTAGATGTTGTTGTGGCAGATGCGAATGGTACTTTGCAAAACCCCCATACACTCCCGGGGTCCTCAATTGTCACAATTATTCTTGGGCGGATCCGGAGAGGCGGCTACACGAGCCCGGACGGAATTGGAACCTCCGCCACGCAACGCATACGAAAAATCCTATTGGGATTAGAGAGCCGAATGGGATTACGGTAGGTGCCGGAATCTTTGGACCTATGGATAGTCGGGTTTGCGAATGGACAATTCCAGATCAAACGCTCCGGGGGGAACCGCCGAAGCTACAATACCGCGTTTGATATCCGGAGTTTTGGAAAGGCTGGAGCTTCCAGCTGCCGCTGCAGATGTGTCCGATTGTTTGAGATGCGAGGAAGCTGTAGCCTGTGTTCGGGACTTCGCACGTTTGGACTGCCAATAATGGCAAGTTGGACGAAACTTTCCCGCATGTTCTTCACGTTGTTTGGTTTCACTGCATAAGATAGATGAGGCTATCGACATGTCGGTCAGATGGTGTCTAGGCATAAGAGGTCTATGTGGGATACAAGGCGGACAATACATTAAGTACATACACTTCATGCTGAGCGCATAAGCAAAAATGCACGGTTGAAACTAGCGTACCAAGCAGTCGGATGAGAGGTGCTGTTGACGCCAGCTCCAACTAGCTGTGCTGAAAATACTGGAGCTGCTCGTCTCATTGGAGACCTGGATCCTACGCACCAACTCCTGCACCACTCGATACCCAAGCGGGCACAGTCCATACGGAACTCTTCGCTGTTGATGGATGTGCTTGCTACTTGAACATATGCAGTGTTCTGGTTGGGTTATTTTTCATGGCCAGCAGACGCAAATTCTCAGGGCGCCTCGCCACGCTGATGCCCAAGCAAGTGTCAAATAGTCGTTGCTTTCACCGTGTAATGGTTCACTATAAAGAACCCGAAAACTCCCCTCGATATCGATTCTTTTTTTCAAGAGTTTACTCTGTACCACAGTTTTTCGACAGCCCTACCTACTACCTATCACTTGTTCCTTGTAGCCTTAGGACTATCAAGCTGACAGACTTCCGCGAAACATCCTCCATTATTTGTATACAAACAAACATCCAAATATCAACCCGCCTCTCAAGGCCTTACCACAGAAGCACACTGCCATATGGCGGCCATAATCACCCCCCACAATCCCGCCTCAGGGCATTATACAACTCAATATCACGTTGTACAGACCCCTAGTCAGAATCAACAACCACAGCAAACACACCTAGTCCAGATCCAGCGGCCAGGCCCTCAGCAACAGGTTGTTATTCAGCAAGCACAGCCCTCATACCAGCCACAGCAGATAGTACAGCAACAACAGCCTGCCGTTATTCAAACACGGATTATCCACGCCAGTCCCCGTCAGACAGCCGAGGTAGATGTTACGACACCAATTCGCCAATTCGTCACTTTCAAAAACCTCCGTCATCTCAATCAACCCGGTCAACAATGGGAACATTGCGAGCACATCACAATTGCACTGAACCCAGATGAGCTAGAACGCAAAATCCGATGCCACGATCTCCCAGGTAATGATCTTGTCAATATCCTCACAAACATGGGTGTATACCGCCAGAGACATGTCCGGAAGTACGAGGACAAGCTCAACAATCGAGAGTCTGACCCATCCAATTGGTCATGGGTACTCGAAGCTCTGGGAGAATTGAGAGATAAGCCCAGGTCTACCCCTCACACCTTTTGGGCTATCTTTCAGCGGACTTCAAGGAAAAGTAGCACGCAACAGTCTCAGCAGGTCCGACTTCAGCCGCAGGTTACTGTTCACCACGAGCCCGTTCAGATCGTCGAAGCTGCCCCAATGCAGCAAATTGCCGCTCCGCCTGCCCCGGTAGTTCAAGCATTGCCTCCTCCCCAGCAAATGATGCTTCCAGCACCCCCTCCACAACAAATGTTGGCCCTTCCAGCACCTCCGGTGCACCAGCAGCAACAAATGGCTCCTCAATATGGCCAGACAACCATCCAACCGGCGAGCTCTGTCAGCGGTTCTTCAACATCAAGCTATCAAGTCAATGCTCCTCAATATCAACCCACCGCTCAGGTCCAGCGGGCTCCTGTGGCGTACGGGGCACAGCAGCAGCAGCAGCAGCAGCGACAGCAACAGCCCTTCCATGCACAGCAACACCAGATGCAACAACCACAAATGCAGCAGCAGCAGCAGCAGCAGCAGCAGCAGCGGCCTCCGTTGCACCCACAGCCTCGGCTTCAGAGCTCTCAACAGCCCCATATGCCACAGCAATCTTCTATGCAATCAGGTCAAGCTCCGTCGGCATATACAGGACCCCAAGCACCCCCACTTCGCCAGATCACCCAGGGACCCGCTAAATCCGCTACTACTACTGCACACGGACCCACCCGCCAATACAGCCGCCCAATTCCCCAACCAATCAATCCCGCGACTGGCCGGTCTACCAGTCCTGGCCCATTTCCACACTACACCAGGACCTCCGATATTGATCTCAGTCAGTTCATGACACGGGACAATTCGCCACCCCGAGGATTGCCATCTCCTCACCGAGAACGCAGAGGATGGTTCGACGAAGACAGTGACGACAGCGCCAGCAGCTACGGCAGCAGCTCAGCTACAAGCATGACTGACTACTCACCAAAACGGAAGCCAGCTCCATTGGGAGGAAACAGAACTCAGAGCAATAGTTCTGGCCAGAGCAGGAGGAGAAGAAGCGGGGAGAGCACTAGGAGCCGCCACCCTCTCGCTGCTGCTCCTACTGCTGCGCCAGTTGGCGATAGGAATTACGCTACAAGGAATTATACTGCAGCAGCACCGGCACCGGCACCGGCACCTGCGCCTGCACGCCCCCAGATCCAGAGACAGAACACGTACGACATCGAGGTGAAGTTTGGACCTTCTGCACGACCAGCACCACCGGTGAGGTCTACGTCGTTCACAGACTCTGTACCAAGATCCCACGTCTCGCGGCGCACGGAGGATTTAGATTACGACTACGAAAGCAGTGACGGAATGGAAGATAGAAGGTCTGGCGTGAGGAGGAGCAACACAACGAAGCGGCAAAGTATGCCAGGGTCATTCAATAACGGATACGAAGCGAGAGGATTGGTGTCGTATTCCCACGGGGGTGAAAGCAGGGAAGGAGGAAGGAGAGGAGGAGCGTGGTAGAGAATGATACTTGGGTCTCGTTTGTCATGGGTTTCATTTGTTAAGTTTTCGTTTGTACAGATGTTGTGGATATCGGGTTATTCTGGTCTTTTGGTTCTGGGCTACATACATGACAGGTTGTTTGTTTTCATCTATTGCAATTGGTTCTTTTGCTTTTTTTTCTGCTTCTATTGCCCTCGGATGGTAAAGACTGGAACGGTGTTGATGGTTTTATTTTACATGCTTGCACGCTTTTGCTTTGTTCACGGCTATGGAGGAAATCTTCTGCTTCTGGATATTGCTTTCGGTCGGTACTTAACAGTTTATAATTATAATTCATGTCTGGATGTGCTGGCATCGCAGGATTTCTTTGATATTTTCTTTTCCTTTATCATGTCCGTCTATCATATCCTGTCTCTGGTTCCACCTTACTCTCTACTTACATATATCGATTGCACGGATTAGTACTGTTTTAATTGAGGCATTTTTCTCCTTCTGCTTGACGTCGACGTGACGCTGCTTTACTTGGTGCCTCCACAAAACTGCAAGCCACTGCTTTCATACGTTACATGTGCATGTACTGGTGACTATAGTTCAAAGGTGAATGGTCTTGTACGCGCATGCCCGTTGCACCTACTTGCGTGAACCGGTGACAATGCCCCCCAGAATCAGGTACTTGGGATAGTTGGCTGGTAAAGATATGGTGGCTTGCGATTGGGTTTTGACACGACAGATTATATGCGGGTATCCGAACGAGTGACAACTGTATGTATGACAGTGAGCAAGTAAGCCATACAAGCGCGTGAGACGTTAGTACGTGCACTGTGCACTTGCGAACGAGGATGTAAGGCGCACCGTTATTGACGCCGCGAATGCAGTAAGGAGGGTATGAACGATAGCTAGTTTCTTTGTTATGTGTGTGGTATCTATTCGAATGTTCCACGTTTGAGAGAGTTAGTACGAATAGTCAATAAGTTCTTCGTGATAGATGCACAATAATAGAACGGGGCGCGGCGGACGTTGAAACAAGGTCGAAATGGAAATAAAAAGCACCACCAAACAGGAACAACGCCTTCGAGATGCGCTGGAATATATTCATTCCACTGGTCAGCCAGATGTGGTTGGACGACAAATATCTTCAGGTACCGGTTACATGTTTGCACCAAAAAATGTAATGAGAGGATGACACCCCTTATGGCAAACCCGATCCTTACGATTCGCTGGATCTTGCACTCCAAAAAGCAGTTTCGTGGATGGCCGTGTCGATCTACCGTTGTACCGAACAAATTAGATAGATATATTAACACCGGTCAGATGAACATGCGTAACTTGACATGTAAACGCCGTAAGTCCCAAGGTCAGAAGTGTCAAGAGATTGTGATTTAGATCGTGCGCAGTCTATCGATACCCCCCTGTCATGATTAAGTTACTTGCCACAGTTCACGTCACCGGCCACACGAACGTGAAGCCGTGAATGAAATCTCAGGTACCACGTATGTAAACGCTCAAAAACTGTATTCCAGCCGCTGAAATACGGTAAGTGAAACTACCATTAATAATTCACTGCCGAATTCTGCATTCCGAAGCTCGCGGGCCCCCCAGAACTGTGTTTCGGTATCCTATTAGAGAAAAGTGCAGAAGCCACGAGAAATCGTGATTTGGTAGATCGTGAGTACGACGAATATGGCTTTGTGAGATCAAGAATGTTGCTGAGCACATAAGGAATGCAGAGGAGGATACGCACCTACTCGTCCCTTGCTACCGTCCATAGAGATGCCTGCTAACATTACCGCATCTCCCCAGGCGTCCAACGAAAATACAGTCCGTTTGCGTCTGTATTCATGCCCACTTCAGTAGGGCCGCTTTTCTTGTCATGGGGTCTCCGTCTTCCGTCTCATCTAGAAGGTTGCACAATCACCAGTTTAGTTGTTGCATATCGGGACGTCTGTCTTTGGTGACATATAAGCGGGCCCACTGTCATGCCTTAACCTCAACTCCTCCACCAATTGGACTGTCTCCATGCTCCACGATACCTCATAGCTCCGATACATACCATCGACCCCGATAAATTGGACGACCTCATCTCAGCATAGTTAATCACTCGTTTGATACCGCTGTTCCCCGGCCACGAGGGACGGCCGATACCCCACAGTTCTGTCGATTTCCGTGGCGAGTTGCGTTATCAACAGGAAGAGCAAAAGTCCTACCACATATGCGGAAGGAGGAGTTATGACTTGCAGCTGTCCAACGGCGTCCAATCGATAGCGGGAGACTGTTGGTAATGCCGCTGTCGTTGGTAGTGTGAACCTTCCTATGACAGCCGTCCGGAATGACCAGTGCACCTCAGCGAAAAAATCGTGCAAGTGGTGGCTTGCTGCGTATGGCTTACGGCTACTAGCATAAGGAGTTGATCCGCCGTCACAATTTCGATATCTATCATAGATGGCTTTGAACCACCATTCCAGGAACTCATAACCCATAACGCATGATATGACATGAGCAACAATTGCAATCGAGACCGTACCCTACAGTAGTTAACTCCATAGAATCCGACAAGAATCTGCCGATTGCTAGTACGTTCTAGAATTGCGATGCTCGGATAACAAGCGTACCACTCGGCCCTGGCAGCCATAAATGCCTTTTTTTTTTCTTCTCAAACTCATCGCCACATTCGTTTCAACTTTCTTAGCTTGCATGGAGAGAGGGCCCTTGCATGGGTGAACAACGAGAGGAAAAATGAGCGCCGCAGCAAATGGCGTGCAGTGGAGTTGAGTTGTGTGAAGTGGAGTGGAGCGGATGTAACCTCTAGTGCTTGGTACGTTTGAGATGAGGACCGGGCAGAGGGTTGGGTTGTGGCGGAATGTGATTGGCTGAAAGACGACGTTCAAACTTTGAAGCCGTATGATTCGTACAACTTGGGTGGAATTGACTATTGGGTTCGGCTTCCTCGAAGGGCTTCTGTTTATTTTTCGTATCTATTGATCGAGATCTTGGTATGTAATTGCATAGAGTTTCTGATTAAATTTAATACACTACTGATGAACCGTGGTTGGAAGGTTATCCGACTTCAGATCCGCAGCAGTAGCGAGCTCAAATCTCCGGATGGCTGCCTTTGGATTTTCGATGTTGACGGAACTACTTTTCGGCAGATGACGCCTTGAAGTACAAAGAAGACGCATGGAGGGGTAGATATGCAAGCCAAGTTTGAGAAGCACAAGGCTGATTGCACTTTGGTATGAACGTATATAGCCTTGTTTCGCAATGACTACTAAGGACATGATTCAGGCACAAGGCTCAAGACTGCAGGTATTCGTGGCAAGCGCCGACTTCTCGGCTGCTTTAGGTTGAAACGCTGCTTCTTCAAACGTCAACAACGAATAGAAGTATGAATATTCTAGAATTTGGTTACAACAACCTTCCTCCAAAACTATACACGCCTACTTAAGGACATAGCCTTAAGTCTACAAAAACAATGCAACCCGAATGATCGCAGCAGCCATCATGTTTGGAGATCATCACAGCCACGACACCCCCATTCGCTACTTCAAGCTCCGCAATAACGGTGCAGCAGTAATTCACTTCCTGATCAAAGATTCCGCGGGTGGGAGAACAGTTTGGGATGGAGGACCAACGCTGGCAGCCGGTATGTGTTCTTTCGTCTCTTTTTCAATGACCTCTCTATCTAATACTCTCTAGGGAGCGACGACATTGTCGACCTCTCCTCTACCCCCGGTGTTGACTCTGGCAACAGTTACCGTTTCGGTGCATACGTCAAAGCCGGCCGCAACGCAACTGACGATCATGGACATCCCGTCGATTTTAACTGCGACGTCGTAGGTGAGATTTCACAGCTGCCCCTCTTAGAAGGGTTAAAACACTGAGAGTATAGGTGTGTGGACCTGGAGTGGAACCACTATTGCAGGATCAAAAGTCAAGTTCGAAGGGTATGAACGATATGGAAAGAAACCGCCAGCGGAAATGGAGGTGGAACGCTTGATGGGGAAACTGGAGTGTGTCAAATGTCGCTTGGAAGAGGGCAGTTTGGGAGAGATGGAGATGAAGGAAGTGCGGATTCTGGCGAAAGATGCGGGGAGAGGTTTGATGGGTGTTATGGCGGTGAGCTGAATTCTTGATCCTTGGTGACCTGAGGAAATGCTGATAGAGCAGGATTTTGATGAGAGGACTACCATTCCCACGAGGAGCCATATGCCACGAGATTCAAAGCTATGAGTGGGGTCAATGAATAGGCATTAAAATTAAGATATATTTCCTTAATCTTCTTTGAGGGATTAAAAGCAATGGTTTAGATGGTGTACCAGCTTTGTATTGTTTGTATTATAATAGTAATTCTTACTATCAATCCCCAGATGCCTTTCTTTGGTTATTCTGTACCTTCCAGATATATCTTGCACTCTTCAGGGCGGAATCATCATGAAGATCTCTCCATTAATCTCCCAATCTACGGAACCAACCTGAAACTGAATCTGATGAATGATGTACTGTGATCGGCCTAGGGTTAGGTGTGTCTGCTCCAGTACCACGTCGGGTACGAAACAGCTACAGCTTCCCCACACATTCGCCCCGCCATCTCACCACATCAATGGCAACAACATCATCGACCGATACCATCGCGACAGCACTCGTTCTCCCACCAGTTCCCTCCTCAATCGCCCCAATATCCTCGGCGATAAACTTCTGGTCGCCCTCAATTAGAGCTGCCTATGCGCGTCTTCCCAACACCGCTTCATTACTCCTCTACATCGGTGTCTTCCCTCCGTTCGCCGTATCGTCCCGTCGCACTTCTTTCGTCACGGCACAAAAACTCCTAGCCGCACTCTATGCCATCGCCTACAATTTGGATTCGCATCACGCCATCGACGTTAGGATTGTGTTTCTAGGCGAGCAGGATGCAGCTTTTGGACCGATCATGAGCGTGGAGCAGCTTGCGGACCTCCAGGAATGGGATCAGTTGTTAGTTCCACGAAATGACTCGGGTTATCAGCTTCAGGGACAGTTTTTGGCGGCGACGGGGAGCCCAGGCATGCGCATTAACTATGTGGACCCGGGAACATTCGCTAGGGGTGAGGTAGAGGATACGGAAGAAGTTGTAGAGGAGCAGGGAGAGCGGGAGCATTCGGTTGTGGCGGGTATGTTTTCCAGTGTTTAGAGAGAAGGGTTGCTAATGGTAGGATATAGTCGGCGGCACGTTTGACCATCTCCACCTTGGTCACAAGCTTCTCCTCACCTGTACTGCCTACATGGGCGCCCCCGAAACGCCTACAACTCGCCTCATTGTCGGCCTCACAGGTCCTGAGATGTTAAAAACTAAGAAACACGCTGAACAAATGGAGTCGTACAAGTTACGGGCTGAAAGAACGCTTGAATTTATCCGGGGGATCGTTGATGTCACTCCTTACGATTGCCGCAAGCCTATATCTACAAGTGAGGGTGAGGATGGAACGGTTATTGCTACCTTCTCGGAGTGGCGGGATGGAGAAGAGCCAAAAACGTTACTGGTGCAGATAAGTGTACTAAGTGATCCGTTTGGCCCAACGATCACTGAGGAGGGTGTCACCGCGCTGGTGGTGACAAAGGAAACAGAGAGCGGAGGCGCTGCAGTGAATAAGAAAAGAGAGGAGAAGGGGTGGAATCCACTGGAAGTGGGAGTTGTGGATTTATTGATGGATGGGGGTGAGAAGTTGAGTAGTACTGAGTTAAGGAGAAGAGCTGGCGAGGCTGCGATTACTGGTTGATTGACAGATACAGTCGGAGAAAGTGGTGCTGGTGACGACTACCGAGTGAGACTGGTGATTCAGTCTTCCAGTCACATTGTATTGCTTCCATTGGCTATAAAATATATTGCTTTCAGCCGGTCTCCGCCTTGAAGCTTAACAAGTGTACGGACGGCAACTTGTTTACCTGGGTTTTCTTTCAAAACTCACTAGCTGATAATCTCGATTTTCAGTGCGTCCACAAGGACACTTTCCAGTCATTGCAGTCCTACAAACGGGACCTGGACAGCGTGTCCACAGCCTTATTGTTCGCATCAAAGTTGTGCACAAAACCCACTATCATACGGAATTCCGAATACACTCGGTGGAAAGATTATACCAGCCAAACAACCATTTGGCAGCAGCATCCAACCAAACACAAAGTCGTATTATGTACGACTCCGAGGAATGACCATCATTACCATTTGCACAGCATACACGCACCACCTTCAGCGAGTCAATTCATAACAACATACCCTGTACTCCTCTCAAAGCCTTACCACGTATACCGGTGCGCAACAAACGCTCCCGTCTTTTCTGTCTGCTAGTACCCTCAACTCGATGGCGTACAGCGATAGCATTGGCTGGATAGGTGCATCCATCTCCGCCACCTTCACCTCCCACCAGCGTATATAGCCTTGCCCATCCCCATCTTCTCTATCAACCCACAAGAACCCGAGTGCTTGCTTGCTTTCTTACTTGCTTGCTAGCCTTCCATGCAACCGCTTATATTTCAAGCCGAAGTCACTGGTGCCATCTATTCGGAGCCCTCTAACGAGTACGATCTCCTTGCTCAGGGCTATCATCATCGCCATCGACGCGGAGACAGAGACAGAGACAGAGTCCGAGATCGAGATCGAGATCGAGACCGAGACCGCTACCAACGCTACCTGCAAGACATGTTTCAACGCGGCAGTGGTCGAATTGAACAGCGCTACGGCCGTGATAATGGCCAGTTGCAACCATACGCGGGCGGCGCGGAACTAGACCGCTTACGCCGCGACAACGAAAATTTGAGGATGCAGCTAAATGGGCTTCAAAACAAGATTGATGACTACAAGAGAGAGAATTACGAGTTGAAGCAGAATATGGGGTATGCAGTTATTGGTGGAGGTGGGAGTGATGCATATGCGTATGGGAGGGGAGGCCTAGGGAGATTGTACTAGAATGTGAGGACTGGTTATTATGTCGGGCGGCCTTTTTTGTTTGTTTACGCTGGGATCGATTGCTATTTGCAATTATTTATGTGTGTTTTCCGTATTTCTGTCTCTGTTTTTGTCGGCGTTTATGTTTTTAGAGTTTTGGTGTTACTTTAGATGGAGAGAAAGATAGATAGATTATCTAAGAGAGAAGAAGAGAAGAGAAGAAGAATCTGTATATGTATGAGTCCGAGCACAGAAGCTTGGACCAGTTCCAGAAGCATGTCTTCTTCTCTAACACACCAATTTCGTGGCAATCCCAAAAATAGGATCTTGTGGCTACCTCTACACTCGAGGCTGAGTACATCGCATACTCAGAAGCTTCTAAAGAAGGCCGATGGCTGCTATAACTCTACAAGGATCTCAGAGAAGATCTAGAACCGCTTTCAATTCGATATGATTCACAGGGAGCACTTACACATATCACCAAAGGAACGACCAAGACTAGAACCAAACATATCGACGTCTGCTATCACTACAGCGGCCACCTATACGAATGCAGTATCATTGACTACTCCTGGATCTCAACCAATGAAAACACTGTCGACATCTTTACTAAGGTACTATCAAAGCAAAAACACGAAAAGTTCACCAAGGCCATGAACTTATGGTAATACTAAAAGGCAGACTACGATCACGTGGTACCTCCAAACAACCAATCAGATTTGCTTAAGTCGTACCAAGCCTGGATGTAAGCAAGTCCATCATCAATTATGACTCGGTTCAGAGAAAAAGAGGTTGATTTAAGATTATAAGTTTACTTCTTTTCATGTTTCATTACTATTCTTAGCACACAACAACAGTTTTTCTTAAGGAACGCATCTTCAGACCGCTCTTTCTTTCTATTTCTTGTCATTGTTCGGGATGGTCACCCCAAAGAGTACGGTTATACTCTTTCCCTATCTATCACAGACACTATAAGGAGGAGGGTTTTAATGATGCACCAGAGAATATCATTTGGTCTTCCTACGAACTGTAGGAAGAGGGGGAAGTGTTATATATATGCATCAGAATCGTGTATATGAGATCTTGTATGAGATCATGGCTTGTATGGGAATCTGAGACGTGTACGAGGATATGCATTAATACATAATCATGAGAATTCTAGACTATATGGCAGGCTCTATATAGACCATCGATTCGACATAGATTTAGACATCTACAATCAAGTATCTATTCATCACTCAAAGTAACATTTGGAGTTAACGTTTTGACGAGTGAGTATCTATGAGTATATCCAGCGGCCCATGATTACATTCCTGGATTATCGCCGTGATCTCTGGCGGTTAAATGAACTATCTAGATTGAAATTGGAGCACTGCTTCGAACAGATCTAAAGTCCCAACAGCCAGTTGTAAATCGTTGAAGTTGAGGCTGGTTATACCAAACGAGATCATCCGTACACACTCACGATTGTCCTCCTATTGACAAGCCTAAGTGTGTATATGCGAATATAGAGCTCCCTCAGTCTTCAGCGCTCTCATCTAGATCTAGAATTGAGGTCGATTTTGCGCCACCGATGTGTGATTGCAGCTGGTTTCCTTTGGTCCGTCCACCGGGCAATGTTCGTACCTCTCACCGAGGTACACGGGAATATGGGTGCCCGCTCAGTCCGGATAGAAGTTCCAATGCCACACATGTTTGAAGGTACTCTACGCTCAAAACTCTGGGGTGTTATAGTGTTGTCCAGAAAACGGTCGAACCCAGCCGCGAACTACAGAGTATGAGTTACGACATCAACACCACCGGCTGTAGAAACCGCCAATGGATTTTGTAAGCTTATTGAGATAGGGTTGTCACTCGCTAAAGAGCCGGGTTCGTGCAAGTCGGTGGGCGGTAGTAGTCTGGTACTAACATAGCATGGAATTATTAAAAGTGGCAAAACATTGGTGTTCCACCATATTTCCATTCATCTTTCAGGTGCGTGATTTGAGTCGCCCGGAAGGATGATTGTCGCTTCGATGATTCGGATTTCCGGTGGCATCGTTGCAATTTGATTAGCCATTCTCACTGCCGGTAATCCTCACCGAGGGTTCAACGCAATCTGGATACTCCTCCACCCGAGAAGTGACATTTTCTTCTATGTTAGTCGGTGACCGGGTGTGATACCAGGATGATGGAGATGAAGCCCTAACAAGATAGAACCTTAATCTATATGTATATGCGTCTTCACCTTCCCGCCCCAGAGTTTGTCCTTTGACAACAATAACCCGGGTAGGTATGATATGTCTTGCATGTAAAGTGGAACCCGGGACCAGCATTAGAGCCAAAATGTACAATGGGCCGAAACCTATCGCCAGGTCTAGCAAGTATCAGCCAACCCACTCAAAAGTTTTGGTTACTCTACAATAGGAATTACCTTCATCCTGGCAGGTGGAAAGAGTCATCCAACGTAAGCGAACCATAGGCGGCGAAGTGTCTGTCCTCCTCTGTCTCAACCTCGGCGCTGCCGGCGGTGCCATGCCATTTATTTGTTGAGATTGACGACTCCAGATATCCCTTCCGTCTTCCCCAGAGAATTTCCATCCAAAATCTCCGGACACAGCCGTGACTTACTTCCAGGCGCAACGGAAGACAGAGAAGGCAAGATCTTGAGCTCGGGGCCAGTCCAGCTTGGGGCCAGTCCAGCTCGGGTCCAGTCCAGCTCGGGTCGAAACCTATTCTAGCTGGTGCAGTGAATTTTCAACAAATGACAATGCCTAGCAATGACAGTATTATATCCCGGAAAAACCGCAAGCATATCAGAAGGAAACAAAATAATATTCTCAACGTGGCAAATTGTCAGCTGTCATCGATGGGGGCGGCGGGGGCGTCATGATCAACAACCGCGGCTGATTGATCAACGTCCGTTAACGGCTGCCGCTCGCTAGCCAATCAAGCTCTACTTATGCATATTTTTCCCTGTCATCGGAGAGAATGTTTAAGTTGCTATGAGACTCTAGGATCAAGACTGGAAATCTAGTTTAAAATTCCCACACCTACTCTGGAGTATAGTAGACCGCATACAAACCAAGTCATGAGATTTCTCTATTTCGTCACAAATGTTCTACAGCGGCTGATCTACGAGGCTGTCACAAGGAGGAGGCTAGCTTCAAGATCCCGGTTAACATTACTCTCTAGTCTGTCAGGAAATACAACATGACGGTTCCACTGACTATCACTCGCGGTTTTCTAGAAACAACCTGCGCAGCTACTTTTTAGGTTGCGTATTTACACTCGTTTCTCACCCGCGTCATTTCCCAAGCCTCCAACCCTATAATGCTGCATTCGGTATTGAAAGAATCTGTCACAATAGAAATCATCGTGATGCTGGTTGACGGAGACGAGGCTGATGGAAACGAGAGCGGTGGATACAAGGCTAGTGGAAGTGACACTGGAGGATACGGAACTGGAGAAAAGTTCCGTGAGCGATATCGATGTGCTTTTTGTCACTGCTAATACCGTCAAAGTCTGTGGATACACTCCTTTAAAACTTGCTTGTATGTTTACGTATCTACCACACGTTAACGTTCCAAGACTAAAATATTACTTGTGTTTTGATATCTCGTTCTCTCCCTCTTGTCGAAAGGCAGCGTAATTACGTGATTTACGCACCTAAAAGGAGGGGACGCTCCTGTTTCTGGCAACAAATCACGTTGGATTGGTAGGAAGTAGGAACGCCACAGTTTTTGGTTTACACCAGAAACAACTACTTCTGCCTCCGTTTCCCCCCTGCAGCTAGGCTGCCTAGGCAGCACCCTGCTCGCAGCAAAATTCGAAAAATAGGAGTCTCTAGTCCTTGGCTATCTGTCCCTAGTGAATTCACGACGTTCCTACGCGCCGATTGCGTTGTATGTATTTCTATAGATGGATGCAGTGCTAGTCGGAGGTTATCAACATACCAGTCCGGTCCGGGTTCGTGGATAAATCCCTACCTCACATTTCGAACCCCATATTACAAACAAACAAAAATTTCGAACCCCACCATGGATGAATTTTAGTATCGGAGGTGCATTCAACCCTCCTTCTGGGTTGAGCCATCGAATCAGTCCATATCAGGTTCAACCACAAAGGGGTGCGCATCTTTTTTTTTTCTCTGCCTTGCTACACAACCAGTGCATCCAGTGCCCAAAGTATCTACAGTAATTGACCGAGTCATAGCCACCAATGTTCTTTGCGTACGATGCTGCGTTTACAGGGTCCGGAGCGACCGAAACAGTTGGCGAGCGAAGGAAACGAAAGGCCATAGAGCGAGAAGGTTCCATAGGCTCAGGTAGTTCTTTCGACCGGACATATCCTTCGACAATTCGGTCTGGAGTATCGAGTTCCAAAATGAGATATCCAACATTTGGGGGGCTCGGATTCGGATCCCACAAGAAGCTATCAAATAATGATGGGACGTCGACGCCAAAATCGGGTTCTACGTGGACTCTGAGCAGCCGAGATTCTGAAGTATCAAGACTCAGCACCTCCTCTTCTCGGGGCGGGAGAGTGTCACCTTTACCAATAACGCCGCCTGAACCAGCAACAGCTCGGGTTGTTCGTGAGGTGGCTCATTCAACTCATTCGAGTGCCTCGTTGTCATCTTCTGCAACAGTTAGAGCAACTGCCTGTAGCACTGAAGTAGGCCTTGACGGTTCGGTGACGCAACGACTGGAAAAACTGAACCTGAGGAAGCCGAAAGCACCAGAAGGTCCAGAGAGGTAGGAAAGGTTCAGAGAGGGTATGTATTGGAACTCCAGCGCTGATATATCAGCAATAGGTACCGTCCGCCACGAGGGCAAATCGAATGGACGGACCCACATTACGAAGACACCTACGGCGAGAGTAGTATCCTCAATTTGTTTCCCTTAACAAGCACATGCGGTCCAGACTTCGGTAATAAATACGATTATGGACAACAACAACATCACATGAGAACACAGACCTCTCCAGCTACAAGCCCTGACTGGCCTTTGAGATCTTATGATGACCAGGCTTTCAAGCCCGGTAGTTCAACTACAACCCATTCCGAAGACACGGATTCTTCTAAGCCCCTTCCGCAAATCCCTCAAATGAGAGAACGAAGTGCTTCGGGTGCGCGGGCTTCACCAACCTCGAAATCTCCTTTCCAACTGGCGCTTGCAAGAATGGAAAATTCAGCGTTGAAAATCATGGTCAAACGACTAAGCGAAGACTGGAGTGAATGCGGCGAATTGGAAGGTATCGAGGAGGCACTGTTTGAACAAAAGCTCTGGGCTTTGGCAGCAAGACAATGGTTGACTGGGGGCAAGCCACTGCAGTGTCCGGCGCACGACTTACTAACCGCCTCCAAGCCACCAAACGGAAGGCGGATTTTGAATCTCTATGGATATGCAGGTTAGAACCCTACTCCTATTTTGTAAGCATGAGTATGATCTATGAACATGACATCCTGACGTCGAAGTAGCGGATGGTTGGATTCTCGCAGCGAAGTACCCCTCATGCATGGTCATTACGCTCACTATTATCTCCCATAACGCCTCTGTCGACCAGAACTATATCTGGCCTCCTCCGCACAACCATCACATGGTCTACATCCCCGCCGCAGACGACTTCTTTCCCTTCCCGGACAACCACTTCGACGTTATAACTTCATCCACCTTCTCCAGCGTCGTCAAGTCTCAAAGTTGGCTCCCAGTGTTACAAGAATGCCATCGGTGCCTTCAAAAGGGCGGTTGGCTGGAAATACAGTCTATGGATGCCATAGCCAGCCGGCAAGGCGAACTCTTGAAATCTTGGGTAGACTCTCGATTACTCCCTGGCATCGAGGATTCGGGCTTGGTTGTAAATCCTTCCAAAAGAGTACATTACCTTGAAGTTGCGGGCTTTACTGAAATAAAAACTTGCAAGATTGCTTTGCCGGCGGTTGGAAAAGGTGGAGGTCAAGAGCAGGATGCTACCAAGGTGATGGTGCAAGCGGGACGGCACTATTACCGGGAGCTTTATGGTGAATCCATAAGGCCACTGAGTTTGGGGGTTAATGCAAGAAGGCTACAGTGGTGGTGGTATAATAAGAGCATGAGGCAGGAGTGCGAGAGGGAAGGAACGCTGTTTGGGTATATGATTTCGTTTGGACGAAAGGAGTTGGCATAGTGTTCGGCTTTTTTTTTGGTTTGGCAGACGGCTTTTCATATTGGGCACTTCCTGGTTTTGTTTGGTGCGTTGTCTTTCCTTCAGTAATTATGGATCTGTTAAGGCTCTGGTGCTTGTAGGGCACGTAATAGGAACTTTTGACTGCGCGAAAAGTGCGAGGAATGATCATCCGATATTGAAATAGCACAGCTTCGCATACGTCGATCTCCCGTTCGACTATATTGCAATCGTGGGGATGGTGGGCCACTTCTGAAAGCCAATTTTCAGGACTAGAAGCGTGCTAGCCCGGGACCTATGGCATGCATTTTTACTTCATGATGCCTTGTGCTGATGATGATAATGACCACGATGGACGAAGGCAACCCACAGACCATATATTTCGAGACCTTTTCCTCCTCTCTCTGTATTATGGTCAACATACTGTACACGCACGCGGTTCCTTCGATATTTCAAATCTTCAGAAAACGCCGCTCGCGAGTGACATTGAGTGAACGGCTTTAATCCAACATTAGGAATGAACCGGACATCGTCCAACGGATAACCCGCCGGAGAGCTTCTTTCCCTGCGTCAGCCTGGATATTATCTGTACCCTCACAACTATCTTGTCGGCTGCCATCCTCTCGTCGGAATAATACCCGGGAGGGAGCACAACGGTGGTGACGCTTAGCGGCATGCTGCTACTTATGGAATACAAATTTCGTCAAAATAGACTTTGCACGGCGCCGTGCACAAACATCTCGTTTTATACTGCACAACTATCGACTTTCGACATTTGTGCACGGCGCCGTGCAAAGTATCTCAGCGCGGCGACACTCATCCGGATTTCAGCAGAGCAGTTGACAGTGGAGGAGTATTCCGAGCATTTATGACTCAGTAGGTCGAGCAGCGTGTTTAGAAGGAAATGGTGGGTGATCCTCGGGAAGGAAAGATCATTGCCGACGATGGTATCCTCTTCGCATTGGATGATATATCCAAGAAGATTGAGATCTTTGCAGAGGTCTTGGGGGCGTGTATGTTCTACCACGGAATCATGCACTGACCATAGGCTTTGAATCCAGCGCTGTTCCTCATGGCGTATGCACGATCTCGGGGGCTCAAATTTTGTCCTGAGATGGATCATTCCACTGGCACTGGGGAGTGCTATTGACAGCACACTGAACATACTCCGTGGGTACCGAGATGCGGGTGGTCGTCCCCCCGAAGAGCCCATTCCTGGCATTGCTGTGGAGGTTCCAAATGAGTATGGATACTGGAATCCGGATGCCATGGACATCCTCTTACACAATGTCATGCTACCTTGCACAGTTGCACGGCGCCGAGCACAAATGTCGAAAGTCGACAGTTGTGCAACATAAAATCCGAAATTAAGATGTTTGTACACGGCGCCGTGCAAAGTCTATTTTGACGAAATTTAGATGCCATAGTATGTACCCCCCCCCCCAATCTACACCGTTGACGACCCAGGTTGTACTCGCTCGACGAATGTGTGTATCGGTTTGGCGGTATCCGAATGGAGACCCAATGTTCAAATACAAGACATGTATCTGTAGAACCACTGCGCAGAGTAATCATTAAGTATTAAGTTCTAACTGAGGGTATATAACACAAAGCAACCCATTTGCACTGTGGGTTATCATAATTACTTCTGCTCCTGCAGACATAAACAAATCCACTCCAAAAACTAACGTATTAACGTTTCCCCTTCCCCTTCTGTGGTAATACTATAACGCCTATACTCCTCACCCCCTCCCAAACACTGTCCTCGACCTTCACTGGAACCTTCCCGCCGCGCAATGCCATATCCACTAGCCAAGTCCCAACCAAAAACTCCTCTCTTGACAGCCGTCCCTTCGCACCTCGATCCACCAGCTCCCAGATCTCTGCAAGGGTCCTGAAATCCAGTCTGCTTCGCCTCCAAATATCTCTCACCACCACGTTGACCACATCGTCCTTCTCCTGAGGAGGAAGAAGTATCCCCTTGTTAGCAGCCCAAAGACCTTCATACCGTCGCCGCTCTTTGGGAGTAATGTGCCAGCGCCACTTGTGTTTGAGGGCTTCCGCATGATGGCTACTTCTGCGAGGGAGTGGTACTCGCCCACGAGGCGGCTTGGGGGAGGGAGGGCGTTGCTTTTTGGGGGGTGGACGTAATGTCTCCTTGAGGGTAGCTTTTGGGAGGACAGGAAGGGAACGGCGGCGGCGGCTCGGAGGGGGTGGGACAATTGGCGGTTTGCGAGGACCTGGAGTGTGAGTGCGGGATGGTGCAAGAGAGGCAGCGATGGTGGAGTCGCCGGTACGCGTGGGAACGAGGGAGGTAAGGGAGGATTTGCGGGAGATGGAGGGACGGTCTGTGGGCACTGGTTTGGTCTTTCGGGGTGGGGGAGGTTGCGGAGCCTTCGATATCTGGGGGCCAGTCGTTTGCGGGGACCGAGTAGGACTCGCCCGAGCAGATGATGCATGTGCAATTGTTGCAGCCGTCAAGGCGCTGGAGCGCATATCCGTTGATGAGATACCAGAAACTAGCGACTCGCGTGAAGATTTTGATGATATAGCGGAAGGTTTTCTTCGGACGGGTAGTGGAGGGTAGAGCTTTGGGGGACTTTCAGATTGTACCTTCCTGTGCACGGGACTTCTGCGAGTTGGTGATGGGGGGTCTCCTCGATTCGGACTGACTCTTCTGGATCCTGGAGATGAGGCTGGAGGTAAAAGTTGAGTCGCGAGAATCGCTGCTGTTAATGACGGATTATTCGTTTTTGGTGAGTGAATCGCCGGTGATTGAGATTTCGATGGAGTGGAGCTGCGCTCAAACATGTTCTTGAGAGAAGAAATATCCTCTATCGATGATGAATCTACTCTTCCCTTCTCTGGACTCGTAGATCGATTGCGCACCGGCGTCATTGGATGCAAAGGCGGTGGAAATTCCGTGGATAGCTGTGATTCGCCGTCTTTTGCATCTTGAAATAGCTTCCTGCGCAATTGCACGGAAGGCCCCTCTTCACCCACCGTATCCTGACCCTTGGAAGGGCTCGACCGTGTAAAAACAATAGAAGCTGCCATACCAGACGAAGAGCGCGAATGCGTTGGAGTCTTGGGCGACGGTGGAATGCCGGCGATATTCCTGGTTGCGCTCTGTCGAGCAGTTGGAGATAGGGGTTCCAATGTAGAAACAGTACCTGGTTGAGCGCGAGTTTTCGCACCCAGCGACGACGGTGGAGGGAGCTTCTTGCCAAAGCTCAAAACTGCTGCGCGAAGAGCTGCGGAATCGGCGGGGATCTGAGTTGCGGCCGGCATTTGCGAGACCAAACAACTCAGAAGAGGCCAATATATTGACTGTTAGCAGGATGCGAACACCGGGGTGAGTGCATTTGAATGAATGAGATGCAGCAAAAAGAAACGAATGCGAGTGAGCAAGTGGGTGAGAAAGTGAGGTGAGGTTGCTTATTCGCTGATTGCTGATTCTAACATGTGGGGGAGTGACTCGGACTCGGCCTTTAAGCTGCACGTGATCGAGAGCCTCAACGCCAAAGCGATGCGTCATCCATTCCGCATCGCGTCTTCCCTCGCAATAACCAACCACCGACATGCCGGTCCTCGAAGACGACGTCAATATGGAAGATGCTGCTGTCGCCCAGCAAGCGGAAAACGATAATGCAGGTTCGGACAAGGAGGGCATCGCCGGAAACCTCGATCTTCCCACGGAGCAAGAGCTTGAGAAGAAGTTCCCGAACCGTCCACGGAACCAGAACGAGACTTTTCCATTCCATGTTCTTTACACAAAGCTTTTTGAGCCCTTGCTGGCCAACAGCAAGAAGAAAACTGGCATCGGACTACGCGGAACCAAGGACCTGAAACCACATGAGATTCGGCGGAACATTATCGACGAGTTCATATCGAGATGGAGGAGCGAAGTTGGTCCTGATATCTTTCCGGCTTTCAGGTTGATTCTCTGTGAAAAAGACAGAGATCGGAATGTGTATGTGACGCTTGTGATGTATGCGGCGTGCTGCAGCTAAATTTGCATTAGCTATCACTTGAAGGAGCAGAAAATAGGAAAGCTGCTAGTCAAAGTGATGAAGATTAATAAAGATAGCGATGACGGGTATGCTCTGATTCATTGGAAGCAACCTGGGTCTTGGGCAAAGAGTGCAGGTGACTTTGCGCTGCGCTGTTATGGTATATCTCTTCATTTTGGTCCACTCCCGTACTTTCTGCTGATTACGCTACTCAGAGGTTATCAAAAAGCGTCCTATGCGTACAACTCCCGGAGACCTCACAATCACTCAAGTCAACGATATGCTAGATCGTCTCTCTCAAACTCAAGGAGAGTGAGTTCTGTCAGTCCGCCTATAGCTAGAGTGAGCCTCTGACTAGCACCCAGAGACAAACAGCTCCCCATCATGACGGAATTCTACAACCACATGTGTGCAGAGGAACTGCTGTGGCTAATCCGCATAATTCTCAAACAAATGAAAGTAGGCGCCACCGAAAAGACCTTCTTCGACGCCTGGCACCCCGATGCGGACGCTCTCTTTAATGTTTCCTCCTCTCTACGCAGGGTATGCTGGGAGCTATGGGACCCAAACTTCCGGATGGAAGATGACACCAAAGGTGTTAACCTCATGTCGTGTTTCCAACCCCAGCTGGCGCAATTCCAGAAGAGATCCATGACCGACGTGATCAAATCGATGCAAGGGCAAGAATTTTGGATTGAAGAGAAGCTAGACGGAGAGCGCATGCAGATGCATTTCGACAATGGTGAGTTTAAATGGTGGAGTAGGAAAGCAAAGGAATATACCCATCTCTATGGTTCATCGTGGGAAAATGGGAGTTTGTCCAGATTTACTCAGGATGTATTTGATAAGCGGGTCAACAGCATTATCCTCGATGGGGAGATGATCACTTGGGACCCCAAGCTGGATTGTATTGTGGGCTTTGGAACTCTAAAGACAGCGGCTATCGAAACCAGCAACAACCCCTATGGAAACCAGCATCGCCCGGTATATCGGGTTTTTGATATACTCTACCTCAACGGCCAAAGCCTTCTTCACTACTCCCTTGAAGATCGCCGCCGTGCTCTGGATAGCGTGGTAAAAAACGTCTACCGTCGCCTTGAAATACACCCGTATCTCGTTGCAACTACCGTGAATGAGATTGAGTCCGAGTTGCGAAAGGTCATTGCCACTTCATCCGAAGGTCTAGTGATCAAGAACCCACGTTCAGTCTACCAATTAAACGATCGTAACGACGATTGGGTCAAGGTCAAACCCGAGTACATGACCGAGTTCGGTGAATCTCTGGACTGCCTCGTCATTGGCGGTAATTGGGGTTCTGGTAAGAGAGGCAACATCCTATCTTCATATCTGTGTGGTTTGCGAGTCGATGGAAATGCCCTTGCCCCTGGAGCAAACCCTATGAAATTTTATTCCTTTTTCAAGGTTGGCGGTGGTTTCACGGCGAACGATTACTCCACCATTGCCCATCAAACCGAGGGTGCCTGGGTTGACTGGGATTCTAAAAACCCACCGGACTTTATCGAGCTGGCTGGTGGTAGCCGCGAATTCGAACGACCAGATGTTTGGATTCACCCTGAGAAATCCTTCGTGGTTGAGGTCAAGGCTGCATCGGTGGCTACGGCAGATCAGTTCCGCATGAATCTAACTCTAAGGTTCCCACGGTTTAAAAAGTTAAGACCAGACAAGAACTGGGAGACTGCCCTCAGTATTCAGGGCTTTCTCCAGCTGCAAGCAGAGGCATTGAAAGAAGTAGAGGGCAAAAGGCTGGACGTGGAGCAGAGACGCGGCGGCCGAAAACGAATAAAAAGAGAATTCAATGTTGCGGGAGACGATACTGTTCCGCAATTCGCGGCTAGTCTGGAGCCACCGCCACCGGGAAAGCCATTGTTTGAAGGACATGCGTTCTATGTTATGTCCGAGACCGCGGCGAGAAGAAATAAAAAGACCAAAGCGGAGATAGAAGCACTCGTTAAAGCCCACGGTGGAAAGTTCTATCAGAATGAAAAGGCAGAGCCACAAATGCACATCATCGGTGATCGAAATACCGTCAAGATCTCTGCCTTGAAAAAGAAGGGCGGTTGCGATATCATCCGGCCGTCTTGGATCTTTGACTGCATCCATCAACACGAAGCCGAACGGAAGGCAGGGCGAGAGGGCGGCTATATACTTCCGCTGGAGCCCGGCTATATGTTTCATGCTACTCCTGGAACGCAGAAAAAGATTATGAAAAATATTGACCCGTGGGGTGACAGTTATGCTAGGGATGTTGAGATCGATGGCTTGAGGGAACTCCTTGAGAATATGCAGGAAGACTTTGATAGAAGTCTGGCGTTACCGTTTCGAGATAGCGTTGATCTTCAAGGGGGGGAAATGGACATGTTGCCAGGGTGGATGTTTAAGGATTGTGTAGTTTATGCCGATGAGGCGATGGATAGTGCTGGGTATGTTCACTCCAATATTACTTGCACTGTGTTAACTTTTCATTATAGCCTTACAGTTACTCGGAACCTAGTAGACTTTGCAGGTGGAAAAATATCGAAAGGTCTCGAGGAAGGAGGAATCACACATGTGGTCGTGGGTGCAAAAACAAAGGAGGAGAGGCTGCAGGAGATCAGATATATTATCTCGAAGTGGTTTGTACTCCCTCTTTCATTCAACTCAAGCTCACCTATATTTTAGGAGCGGGAAGATACCACGAATAGTCACCACAGACTGGGTCGATGAAAGTATCAAGGCAAAGACATTGCTGGAGGAGGAAAGGTTTGGACCGGCGCCCCTGGCGGGCGGTGTCGGAGCGTAGATATCATGATTTTATGTTCAGGATGTTGGAATGCTACTGGGTATGGATGTTGTGAATATGCAAAGTGTTAATAGCAAGAGTACTGCTTTATTTGAACTTCTGGGAGAATTGGCTTGACAAGATTTAGTTTCAGTTGGCCCGATTTTCCCTGAGTAAGTATATCAAGATTTCTTGATGAACCGCCAGGGAGGCATCCGAAAGCTCTTCTCTCGTGAGAGATGATGACGGAGGTTGATCTTATCGGTAGCACGTCCTTATATTGCCCGAATACATGGTTACATACTAAGTACCTCAGCAGATTTCGTCAGAAAGCTCAATGTGCAGTTTGATGTTGGGTCCGCGGAGCCTGGCTCACTAATAATATGACGTTCCGTCTTAAGATGTGCCCATAGATCTGCAACAAGAAATCTCTGGGCCAAAAATTAGTACTGCTCACTGTGAAGAAGTCTGGGTCTGCTGAAAGTACCGCCGAAGTTTATACCTGTTTGGCACCGCACATTACGCCAAACTCGCTTGAGGGGAGCTCCCGTTCTCAATGGTGGTATACGGGTATCTCTGAATTGCTTCAACAAGATCTGAGCCAGGCAAGTTACTGGAAATTTTCCGCAAAGAAAGCGAATAGTACATACAAAGAAACTCATAGTATCTATTATACTGCTCTCCTTTTCAAGATAAGCTTTAATCACAGTTCCAATGTTCACTGGAGGTTGTCAATGGACAGGGTTCATCTATATGCTTGGCAATACCGTCCATAAACTTCTTCTGCTGCATCCCCACGACATCCTCAAATGTCGACCTCAATCGCCCTTCGTTTACCGCGAGCACGGTATATCTCTCGACAATCCGTCTTCCGAAATCGTCTCTTCATAACCTCTGCGACTTCCCATCATGCCTCCTGCGCAAAAACCCCCGCAAGAACCCGATTTGCACCTTCGCCAACTGGTTTCCTCCATCTCGGATCGCTAAGGACTGCTTTGTTCAACTACCTCCTAGCCAAGAAAACAGGGGGCCAGTTCTTGCTGCGGATAGAAGATACCGACAAGGTGGGGCTGTTACGGACTCAGCTTCGGGAGCAGGTGGTAGCTAATCAAATGAATGAAAGAAAAGGACTGTCGAAGGTGCGGAGGAAAGTTTAATGGAGACATTACGATGGGCTGGACTTCAATGGGATGAAGGTTCGCGATCACAGTATCCAACTCGTTACAGCTTCCTCTGACATCCCCTCCCCCCTATAGGACCCGATATCGGCGGTCCCTACGGCCCATACCGGCAATCCGAGCGTTCCGAACTCCACCGACAACACGCCCAACAGCTAATCGATAACGGCCACGCGTACCGCTGCTTCTGTACGACAGAACGACTGGAAGCCCTCTCCATCGCACGGAAGCGCTCCGGACTCCCAACCGACTACGATCGTACTTGTATCTCGATCAACGCCGATGAATCTGCGTCGCGGGCCGCTGCGGGGGAGGCTCATGTTGTCCGCTTGAAGACTCCGGATCAGTACCCTGGCTTTCACGATTCCGTATACGGAAATATCATCTTTACGGAAAACAAGCGGGCCCACTCTCTCGGCGCTTTCGAAGACCCAATCCTCTTGAAGTCCGACGGCTTGCCAACATATCACCTTGCCAATGTTGTAGACGACCATCACATGAACATCACCCACGTGTTGAGAGCAACGGAGTGGATGCCCTCAACGCCGAAACATGTACACCTATACAACTGCTTTGGGTGGACTCCGCCGGAATTTGTGCATGTGGGTTTACTGCAGAATAAACAGAAGGGAAAACTTAGCAAGAGGAATGGAGACGTGCTTGTGTCAGAGTTCAGGGAGAAAGGCTACCTTCCGGAGAGTTTAAATAACTTTGTAGCATTGCTGGGGTGGAGTCACGAACAACAAAGCGATGTGATGACCCTTCAGGAGATGGTGGAGCGGTTTGACACCGGTCGCTTGACCCAGGGTAACACGATAGTCAACTTCGAGAAACTGGACTTCTTACAGAGGCAGCATGTAATGAATGTTTCAACCATGGAGGATATCCTGGAGCGTGTTCAGAAAGTGGTAACTGATATGTTCGGAGACAAGTTGGTTCCCTCTCGACTGTTCAACGAGAAAATAATGCATACTGACATGTCCTCTCCGCAGACTTGAGAACGGGGAAACAATCACGAAAGAATATGTTCGCGCCATCCTCGATGCTAATCTCTCAAGCTTCGTTCTGCCACAATCTTTTGTCGAGACAAGGACCTACTTCTTCCGCTCGCCCGTTGAATTCAAATATAAGCCTATCAAGCAAATTAACCGTTACCTTTTGGATAACAATATGACGTATTTGGATCTGATGGAGTTCTTTATTGCTGGCTTAGAAAAACGCAGCAATGAAGATTGGACCTACGAGAATCTCCATGAGTACGTCGAACTGAAGGACATGGAAAATCGAATGAAATGGAGTAACAAAATGCGTCTGGTGAGATTGGCACTGGCTGGCGGCGAACACGGTCCATCGGTGGCGCAGACGATGGCAATCTTGGGCAAAGAGAGGACTATGAAGAGGTTGGCACAGGTTGAGGGTATTCTACTGGGAACGGTTAGAAAAGTGAAGATTGTCTCGGAGCCTGCAAAGGAGACGCCAGGATCTGTGAGTGAAACAATTAATGCTGCATGATGTACGTTGAAAAGTCTGGTTGTGTATTATTGCGAGTTACTAGGTACTCTCCGCCCTTCGGTGTCTTCGGCCGTATATACGAGGTGCTGCGTTAGATAGTGCAGTACACATGTACGATAAAGGAGTTTTATATATAGTCGCTGAGATGAAGCGAAATTGTACAAGCTAAATATGTCTCGTGGTTCCCGTTTTGATTAACCCCAATTGTCTGAAATTTGGAGAAAGATGAATGGCCGCATAGAAGCGGCGGTGGAAGAGTGAGTTGCGATGACCGCATATGTCGTGCAGTGATCCAATCTCCTAGTTGCAGCAACTAGTAGATACGCTACGCCTCGGGTCCGCAGCAACAGGCCCGCACACCACTGCGAAAGGCGGATGGAATACCCTCAATTTGTTGATGGTAAGAGCACACACTCTAGACCTGACGACAGAGTGCAGTAGTTCGGGCGAATGAGATTGTCTCACTCGGTAAGGTAAGTCAGGGAACTGCATTCACCTTATGTGCTTCAGAATCGCAATGTTATCATAGGTAGACGGAGAGCACTCGCCGGGGGTACAGGTACAGCAGGATGTTCATTTTGCAGCAAAAGTCGTCAGATAAGGTGTGGTTGTGGGCGCTCATCGAGTCTCACTCGAGGGAGGTTTTCAGCCCTAGTCGGAGTCTGGGATGGAGAGAAATTTGAAGGCTGGGACTGGGGGAGTTCGCAACTTGATGGCGCAGCACAATGATGCTAGTGGGTTGTTACTTTTTTTTGTTTCCGAGGTTGTATGTATGGTTCCCAAGAGCTGCTGCGTCTGCCTTATCAACCGAAGTCGTACGTCGAGATAGAGATAGAGCAGAGTGGCCAGCGTCAAGGTGGAAGGGATCATGGAGATGAAGGGAGCTGAGTGTCTGTTAATGTTTCCCATCTGTCTGTCTGTGCGCTGTCTGTGTATATTAAGATGCAGAGAAAATTTCTTCGTTTTGGTGGGGGAAGTTTTTTTTTTTTTCTCGCTTCCATGTGATACGGAACCGTTTCGCAATTTGTTCGACGTCCGCTTTTTCATTTCGAGTCGTCTCTGCGGGCTTCCGGCTGCGGGCTTCCTGTGATATTCTGCACTTTCTGCCCTACTATGGAGAAGCACTTTAATGACTGTCATACTAGACCGGAAACAGTGATTCCGGCTTTTCGGGACCCCTCTCGCGAGACTAGAGTACTGATTCCAGCTTTTACCGGCGTCTAATTGCCGGCGGTGTTTGCCGCCAGCACTATGGGGCCGATTCGATAGTACTGTGGAGAGAGAGTGACATCATTCCTGAGCGAGTCCACCAATTATCCCAACCTCCAAATATTGATACAAAGGTGAACCCAAGACGGATGTGCCGGACCGTAACCTGAGGACAGGTTTCTTACCCGCAAGGCACTGCGCTAAAGGGAGAGCCATCGTGTTGCGGTTGTTGGACATGGAGGTAGTACTGGAAGGACAACAAGTCGGTGCATCTCTTGAAGACGAGAATCTGCAACCCACTTCCACGCGGAAGACCACATGGAGAACTTCCAGCTGGTGTTTTGTACCATCGCCTCAAATTCTCGATTCGACCAATCGACCATTAATTCCGGACGAGGAAGGTGCTTTTCTGGTTCCTTCTGCCAGGGGAAGTTGTTTAATTTCCATCTCATCTTAACTAGTCGATGACTCGACGATGAAGTGGTACGAGATGTAACCTACTCTAATTAAAAAGCTTGAATCCACACTGAGACTCTTACTCACAATTGAGGCTTTCTGAACAGTCAGATGTGGTCGGGATTTCCAAAGACCTTAGTAGACTGGCCTGGTCAAGTGTTCGTAAAGCTTGACTCTTGATGTTTGTAGAACGTGTGCGCCAAGCTCGTGGGAAGAGAAAACAAAACCCACTGACATCACCGACATTCCAAATTCACCTGCACCGGCATCCACAGGAATATCAGGCAGGAGCGATTTTCCAGAATCCGCCTCACCCGACACAAACGCCAGTCAGGAGGAGTGACAGTTCAAGTTGTCAACTTGCTGCAAAAGCCATCAAGTTTGGATAGCTATTGCAGTTCAAGCGGGACTAACTCCAGCTCTACTGCTACCGTTGATGCAAAGAAGCACAAGTAGAGTACAGCAACAAACTTGTTGCAGGCATTTCATCCCAGAGTCTAGCGCAGTGAAGAAGGCAGACACAGTGGGAGCTTCCAATCTATGATACAAATCGGGGCAGGGCATGCCCACCTTACGCGGCCGACCACGCGGCGGAGGGCTTCCACTTTCTCCTGCTCCGCCCGGTTCGAACAAGGCCGAGTTCTATGTAGATTGGTTGAATAATGTGTCCGGGAACTCGCTGCAGAGGAAGCGGAGGAAGCGGAGGAAGAAGCTGGAATATACGGTAAGTTGGATGAACGTGGTACCTGTAGGAGCTGTGAAGTCGGGAGATCGAGCAATCAAAAAGATTATAAGATGTGTACAGAGAGGGAGCAGGCTTGGAATAGTTACTTATGAAGTTCGTGGTATGTAGTTGGATCCTCTCGAAGTTTTGAGTGAATTCATTGGAGGACTATTAGAGCTCAGGAACAACGACATTCCTAAACAGTCGGATGCAGTCGGGATCCCAATGTCTTAGGATACACTGGCCTGGTCAGATCTTCGCAGAGCCTACCTAGGTCTCTGTAGACATTTGTGGATCTTGGTCATTGGTGAATCTAGATGTCTGAAATCCGTGGACGTCTACGGGCGTCTGCCTTGGTACCCACGGTGACTGTAAGGCTTGCAAGTGTCTGTGGCGAAAACATCGTTATTTCAGAACAACGGATGACTATAGATGCTGAGTCGTGCAACGAAATGAGTCGATGTTGTTTGTCCTAGTCGCATGACGCAACGAGTTTTTGATGCACAAAGTAAATCTTGGCGACAGCAAGATCGATGTATAAATATTCGAGTCCGAGTATTTTGGCGACGGCCAAAGAAGGGAGCCGTTCACTTGAGCCCCGGTTACCCGTATCGAGTACTCTCATCGGGTTCGTGAAGTCGAGCAGGTACCCGAATTCCCAGCTTCTGGGGAATCGCACTTTTGCTTGATGGGCCATTCCTAATTGATGCCCATGCAGATTCATGGCTGAATTGGATTGGCAAAAAAAGAACGCAGCACTCCCCCCCTCCTATTCCTAGCCAGCCGCGCATAACTTAACTGCTGGGATTAAAATCTGAAGCCTGGGTAAAGTATGATACCCGCTATGCCGCAAGGCCGGGGGAAAATTCTGAAGTGTGCATGTGTGTGATGTGAGGGAGGGTTGATATATTTAAGGGAAGACTCATCCCCTTGGATACAAATACGAACCTTTTCGGCATCTCCTCCTTTGAACGGCGACAGATAGGCATGCTCGCTGCGTAGCCATTTATTCCGTCTATTCCTTCTTCATCTCCGTGCTGCCTTTTCCTTCACAGAGGAAGGTTTGCGGCCGGCTTTTTTAAAGTTTCCGTTTGTTTGCGACCACCAAACTTTTAACCACCCATCATGGGGAACTGTTTCAGCAAAGGAAAGGGAGGGGCCGGGAAGAAGAAAACAAAGTCAACAATTTCAGAGGCTAATTCGTCGGATGCGGACGAGAGAGCTGTGCGCAGGAAGGAAGGGGATAACTCGAAAAATGGAGATGTTGTGGCCCGGCCGACTTCGACGGTGCCAAATGCAAATGCAAAGGCTTCAACCCCGCTCGACTTCGACGCTTCAAAGCGTATGTTGACTCCATCGCTGCAACCGCAACTGGCGACAACCAATATTCGATCCAGCACCCCGCAGTCCCAAAAATCGCGACAGAATGGCACAGCTACCCCTGTTCCTGCGACGACAGCAACGACGACGACAACGACGACGACGCTGATGAAAGCACCGGAACCACCTCATTCGTCAACACTAATTCGGCCTTTATCGCCCACCCCACAGCCACGATCGCTGTCTCCTGCACCACCGAAATCGCCCTCTGAAAATGTGGCCGCAGCAGAACGGCGCGCAGCATCTTCGCCTCCACTCAAATCGGCCGACCCGGTTGTAGGGCATAAAGAGGCGGCGCCAGCGAATGGGAATGCGGTGTTAGAATCTCGATCATCGACAATTCCGGAACCGAAGACAATGGGATTGGCAGAGCGACGAGCCGGTGCAACGTCGCTGTCTCCAGTGTCGACTACGGAAAATCTGACGCTGGAGCGGAAAGTATCGCCCGCAGATAGAACTGTAGCTGCTACACCTCCGCCTCCTGCGCCTACACCACCACCTTGTGCGCCGACTCCCCCTCCTATGCCACCAACACCGCCGCCGGTGAGAGGCAGTATGGCAACTATATCCGAAGAGTATGTAGACTTTCCTGCAACTGAAACGTTATGGTATAGACGATGCTAACCGGGCACGCAGTGCACCTCTTCCCTCTCCCGCATCCCTCACCTTTGGCCGTCGGGCCGCTCCTCCTGGGCCTCCACGGCACGGCACATTTGGATACACGTTTCGTCCGTCGTCCCCTCCACCACTCGGCGGAAGCAGCCGCCCCAGCAGTCCAGAGGATCTAGTGCCATTCGGCTACACCTCGTCCTCAGCGCCCATCAGCAGAGCGGCTTCACCACCACTTGGTCGTGGAACGCCTCCCGGCAGTCCTAGCGAGGCTATCTTTAGCTACACACCGTCTTCAGCACCAATCAGCCGAGCCGCCTCTCCTCCGCTAGAGAGAACTTCTCCCCCTAAGACACCAAGCGATTTAACTTTTAGATACACTTCAAGCTCCGCGCCGATCAGTAGAGCGACTTCCCCTGTGCTAGGGAGGGCTACTCCCCCAGGTGATACGGTTTTTGGGTATACACCGTCTTCACCGCCGATTGGGAGATCGTCACCACAGTCAAGGAGTCCGACAAGGACGACGTTTGGATATACAGCATTTTCGGCGCCGATTACAGGGGAAAGTAACGATTGATGAAAAAGAGTAGGATATTATGATGATTATGGATGATGGATTCTACCCAGCGGGACAAGATACGGATTGTTATACCTGGACGAGTGATGGGAGGGTTAGTCCTGCCGTTCAGGAGAAAGATCACCACTCCGATGAAAAGAACGAACAAAAACGAGCCGACCCGATCCAACACCGAGGCGGACATGTGTGTGGTATATATAATAATTGGGAGGTTATGGACGGTTTTATTGCGAGCGATATATTATGACACGCGCGTGGCAAGGGACGGAGAGTTTACTTGCTATATTTTTTTTCCTTGTTTTTTATTTATCTGCATGCATGGTATTTGGGGGAGTTGGGATTCAAAAATTGTTTTTTTTTTCGTACCTACTTAGTATCTCATCTCAGCATTTGTTGGTTTTGTTGATTGGGATTTGGGCTGGCGTTCGATTGATGGCATGTATGGGATTTTCTTACGGTGTTTTGGGGTGTCGGGATATATTGCTTCTTTATTTCGTTTTATATGTTTTTAATCATAGATTCGTATGTACTTTCGATTGGTTATTGTATGTACCTTATACCCCCCTCCCTTCCCCTCATCCCTTCATCCTCCTCTATCTTGGATATTTCCCCTCACTCTCATCACCTTGTACGCAATTTTTTGTATATGTTCATTGCTGGCACCGAGGACTGTTTGAGCCCCCCCCCCCCTCTTCCTCCCCCTTTTGTTTTCGGCAGCGTCTACTCTATATACCACGAATCCAATGTCTCTGTTCATACCGCAAACTTTGCACGCTACTCACCTAGGCTAACTCAAACCCCTCCACCTTCGTGTCTATCCGTCCCCAGGAGAAACGAAACATATACTGTATAACCCCCCTCCAATGACAATGGCCAATGACCACCACGGCCACGTCGTAGGTAGAGTATCATCATATCCATATTCTAAAACCCCCCACATCCGCACCCTGGTTCGGAGTAACGTATCGGAAAATAACCCATCCAGGCGAGATCTCAGGATCTTTTGGTGGTCCGTGCGGCGCGGTGGTGCCACGTCGTGGGACGGCAGACGGGGATATATGCAGATCGCGGCCAGGGCGCGCGGGCGGTTTGTAATTACGGGGAATAAAAAAAAGCTTATTTTGACTTCTTTTTTGGATCCGTGTTTGATTTAAGCAAAGCATCAGGGGTGGGGGAGAAGGGGGGGGTGTGTGCATGCGTTCTCACTCGGGGAGAGATGGTCGAGTGAGGGTATGTGATTTTGAGAGCAGGAAATGGGGGAAATGGATGCTTTCACTTTCTTCTAGGGGGAGAGAGACTGGTGGTGGTTATATACAGAGGAGGCACCAAACAACCCCAATCATCGAAGGTGGGGCCTTTTCCGCCGGGCGGCCTTGCGAGTGAGGTGTTGGTGACAAGAATTCGAAGTCTGTCCATTCATTCAGCATGGCTGGGGCTGTTTTGGCATGGAATGCTCTCGTACCAGCAAAGGCAACAGGAGAAGGAGAGAGAGTTTGATCGGGCAATTGCGCAAGCAGCAGCCACAATCGCCTGTTGAGCAGGTTCAGAAGATCGCAGCCAATGGATTAAGAGATGAGGTTGTTGAAACGATTTCGGGCTAAATATTTTAAATATCCTGATTTATCGACAAGCCAGTCATCCTCCGAGCAAATCTCATACATCACGAAGGAAACATCGGTTCCGGTCGTAACAATCCTTTGCCATATAAACACACGTCCCTCGACGAGACTCTTTTCCGAGAATACTAGGGTAGACTCTCCTGTATATCGAAAACTTTTTCTTTTGAATATAAGTACACTCGTTCCGACGTTTCAAGGTAAATCGGTCAGGCCCTCATGATTCACTGTTATGTACCAAAGGACCATCAACCACTATACCCCCCCCCCCCCCCCCGGGACCAGTTGGACGACCCCGCAAAAACCAATGATTATCGAACAGTCTTCTCATGGACCACCCGAAAGGACACGTCCTCATCTTCCTAGGGCTAAGTAGCGACGTTCGCGTACACAGTAATAGTTCAGCTTTGAAGAAGCCTGCTCCATATCGATTTGATATGGGGTGGGCTATCATCCGAGCCAATAGAGTTTGGCATGGAGACAGTATAGGACTTGATTTTGTTTATGAGGAAGAGAATTCGAACAGATATCTGTGGCAGCACGGCAACGCCAACGAGGGGTCCCAAAAAGAAGCGACAAATCTCACAGAGGCTTCATCATCGCTGGAAACACTACAGAAATTAGCCATAAGATATATCAAATACGGCGGAGTGCCCGCGTATCCTGATATACTTGTATGTACTGCGTTTTCATGGCTGGATCCCAAGAGACAGCAATCCTACGTCGTAGGGTCAACACTGTCATCGCCTTTTCCCCTTCCCGGCCTGTAAATTATAGATTGAAATGGACGAGTTGATCGAAAGTAGCGGGGAGATAGCGCTTTGTTGAAGATACGTTCTGTTGTGCCGTTTGATTTGTGCTGTTGCGAGCGTACGATCAGGCGTGACGCTTTTTATTTCAGATCAACGCTTTCGTAACGGCTTGTTTTCTTGCTTGGAGGGTCCGTAACGCTGGTTTTTGTTACTTTATGGCCATGAAGGGAAGCCGTGTACGTATATATTGTGTGTAGAAAAACTGAAGTGGAGAGAAGAGAGAGAGAGAAAGAGTCAAAGTTACACGTGTGCAAGTACCGGCCACCCTATATGTGCAGCAGTTTTAGGCATGTTACGTACGAGTACATAGCAATAATCTACTCTAAACCCTCCAGGATAATGGTGAGTACATATGCGTATACGAGAATAGGGAAAAGAGACTAGTTATTCCATGATGAACCGGAGCTCGAGGCGAAGACTGGCACTGAGTAGCAGCTGGTTAACCGGCCGCTTGAATACGCATAGTTTTCACTGTGTGTCACTTCTTCACTTACCCCCAGGAGTTCGTACCATGGCGGCGAGATGCGGTGTATTTACTGACTATACAATCCCTGGGTGCACGAACCTCGACGCTCAGGCATTGTAAGCGGATATTCCAGTGGTCTGGATTGGATGGAAAAGATAAAGATATCCCCCGTTTCTTGATATCAAGTAGGCGTCAGTGCTAGAGCTACTTTCCTTGAAGTACTGAATTATATATCTATGCCTTAAGCTTTCCCCATCGGCTTACACCGACGACCAAGTACGGACAACCCCACGCGTACGGCAGCTTGAAGGAAGCTCTAGGATCCGGAACTGCAAAGCTAAAAGTGGGTCTCTTGGACTGACCATGGGAAATTCGGTTTTAAACTCCAACGTAGGGTTCTTCATGTCATCTGAGAGAGTCATCATGGGATCGCAGGATGTGAACGTGTAATACTCATGACACCTCCCGTTTCTATACCTATACCGTATACAATTGACCATAAGTCCTCTCATCCGTCATACATTCTCACTCGTGGCCTGTAACCCCCCTCCCCCCCGGAGCTATTGGCGGAAACTAAGGGGGCCGCCGGATATACGGTGTCCAAAATCTGAAACCAGAAGAATTGGGATCGGAACGGGCTGTATGTAGATAGTCTAATCCCTGTGGGGAGCTGTTTTATATGAATCGACGTTTTTCCGGGTCCCCTCAGCTGAACCTAGGCCAGAGAAGAGAAATAACGCAAAGATTGGGAAGTACCTTCGCATTGCCCATGGAAGATCGCCCCCAAGAGATAAGGGTGCATACGTAAAAGTATAGTACTTACAGGAGGAGGAGGAAGTTTTGATTTGAAGAGAAACGGACGACGGGGAATGCCGGTGCCATGAGTGCCCGGGCATGACCGAAAAAATGCGGGTGTGGCGGCAGGGAATCGGTAGACCGTGGGCCTAATGAGATACTGTAGATGGACGCGCGCCTTGAAGAGTAAGCTTGAGATGTTCCAGCTCCAGCTGAGTGTTTGATGTCAATTGCATGGAACGCATCACTGTGCATGTAGAATCTTACAATTGAGCGCTGAAGAAACACCATGGGTAGGGTAGGTTGTGCTAGCGCCGAGGGGTTAGTTCAATTGTCCAGGCGAAACATTGGGTCACCAGAACGTGCGTGCCCTATCCACTGTCTCGGAAAGACCATCATGATCATCTACCGCTTGGAAAACTGATATCGATATCATGAAGGGGCTAGCTACGGGTTCATCATTACTCTAGTTACTCTAGACCTTCAAGCGGTTACTTACGAACATTTGTCAATCCCCAAGAGATATTTAGGATAGCCTTGATATATAAGTTTTTCCCATCATGATTAGTGTTCCACCTGGCTTCAGACGACATCCGAGACTCACCCGAGACGTGGGAACACGTGCAATATGAAAAAATACGTTTTTGCTTATTTTCACATGAGATCCCCAATCCCAATCCCAAACTTAAGCCCGCAAAATACGAATTCGAATACCAGCCCGCTAGCCAATTGATGTTCGGGAAGTGGAGCAAACAGCCCCAGCGGGCAAATCCGAGAGCAACACACGCGACTCCCCTCCCCAGAACCCGCGTCTAATCAGCGCCGTTTCGGACAACTGCGAGAGTAGAGTACTCTAAAAAACTTCCGATTGATATTTGAAATATTTCACTCGTTTTGCTGGCCGGCTGGAAGTGCGCAACGCAACCCCATAAAAGGTTTTATATATCTGCCGACCACAAGTTTGATGGTAAATCACACAATTGTCTTTTGTCCCTGGGTAAAACAGTTAGGCAGAGCTGGAAGCGGAGAGGGTTTACTATATATCGGGACTACTTTCCCCAGAATATTTTGAGGTCATCAATTTTGTTCCTCTTCGCCATTTTCCATCGATCTCCTTGACGATTCAATAACGACCTTCTGTAACACCCCTCTCGCCTGTGGTCCTGGTTATCGGAGCCGCGTATCTATCAATTCGGCAACCGCCGCCTCATCTACGTCAGCGTTGTTGGGTAGTACACAGTCTTTCACTCGCAGGCTAAATAACGTGCACTCTGTTTCATCCCACACCCCTTCACATCAAACACAATGGCAATTTCAGAGGCACAGAATTCCATCAAGCCAAGATCGATACAAAAGATCTCGTTGCACAACTTCTCGGAACGAAGGGATGAGATTGCAAAGCAGATCATCGATGCCGCTGAGAATAATGGTTTCTTTGCATTAGTAAACCAGGAATCTCCTTCGCCTGAAGAGATTGAAGAGGTCTTTACAATCTCGTGAGTCTTTTTTTTTTTCCCCTCCGGTGGTTGGGACTGAGAGATATGGTCAGACAGAAGTTCTTCTCCCTTCCAGACGAGATAAAGGCACAAACACCACTACGGAAAACCGAAAATGCCGGATGGGAATGTCGATCCCAAGTCCGACCTTCCACTGGTGTTGCGGACCAAAAAGGTAATACACCCCCGGCCATTCCCTAGGTATGGGCATCCTCTAACAGGGAACTGAAACCCAGAATCAATCCAACTCCAGTACCACCGCCGACACGACTCATCATGGCCCAGCGACGAAGCTCTCTCTCCAGAATTGAAAGAAAAGCTTTGTACATTCATGGAGAAGACGCACAAACTCTCACAAGAGGTCCTATCCATATTCGCCGAGGCATTAGGATTCCCCAAGGACCACTTTGCCAGGGCACACCAGGTGACCGAAGACGATGCTCAATCCACCCTCCGACTACTCCACTACCAAGATATTGAAGGAATCGAGTTCCCGCAGCAATACTGGCGTGCAGGTGCACACACTGATTTCGATTGCCTTACGATGCTGTTCCAACGTACTGGCGAGGACGGACTCGAGGTTTGTCCGGGTAGGGAGGCACATTCGGATTTTGCACGGGGAGACTCTTGGACACCCGTGGAGCCTATTACTGGGGAGATTGTATGCAATATTGGAGATATGTTGATGGCGTGGAGTGATGATCGGTTCAAGAGTTTGTTCCATCGTGTGCGGTGTCCAAAGATTGGTGAGAACCAGAAGGAGAGATATAGTATTGCGTATGTTCCCCCCTCCCCCGCCTTGCTTGCATGAAGTATTGTGACTGATTGATGTGCCAAAAGATACTTCAACCAGGCGAATAAGAACGTGGTGGTGCAAGGACCGAAGAAGAAATATCCACCGATGACAGCACATGAATACATCATCGGCGCCCTCCAGAGAAATTTCGCTCAGTTGAAGACTTGACTAGGGGTGGCGTGGCAAGGAGGTAGACGTTTGACGGGAGTTTCGGTCGGGTCGATGTTTTTCTGTTCGGTGATATGGTGTCATCTTTTTGGGTTCTTGTCCTTCTGCTGTTGTTTAATTAGTATTACTTGCTTGCCTGCTTCATCAGCAATCGTATCTTCGAGATAATCTTTGTGCTCAGAGATTACTATCCGAAGGTCCCTGACTGTTTAGTGATGTGCCGGAGCCGTGAACCTTGGGAGCTACCAGGATACTATAACGTCACCCAGTACCACCAAGGTCTTTCGCCAGCAACATAAATCTCTTCCAAAGTCCGAGCGTAAGTTTCCACCCCCTCCCCCTCCTCCTCCTCCTTCTCCTCCTCGTCGGAACATATTCACATCAACAATGTCAGAAAAACCAGCTACAACAACAGAACATGGCCTTCCTCCCAGTAGCAACAGCAACAACAGCAACATCTCAATCCCACCCTGCACCCCACCCTGCACCCCACCCTGCGGCCTCCACCCACAATCTCAACCCCTCTCCGACCACCTCCTCCTCTACATCCTCCCCTACCTCCCCGTCACAACCCTCCTCCAGCTCCGCGCCGTAAACCGCCACTGGCACACCGTAATCAGCACCCGTCGACCCTTACGCTCCGCATGCTTCACGCTGCCACCCACCACCCCCGCCATCGGGGGTAGTACCTTCGAACTCCACCCCGTCTTCAAAAAACTCGACTACTGGGGCTACGACCTACATCTCCCCACCTGTACGCCGCTCGATGGGCGCGCACAGATCTGCGGGAGGAGCGTGATGGGGGAGGTAGCGGGGGAGGCTATGGCATGCAGACCTGCTGTGAGGGAGGTGGGGGTGTGGTTATGTGGTGGGGTGCAATACACGGTGAAGAGGGAGGAAGGGGTGAGGGTTAAGGATTTGGTGGAGGGGTTTGATGCGGTTGTGCAGGAGAGACGGAATGCAGGAGAGGGAGAGAGGAGGTTTGTCTGGGATTATAAAATCTATCCGTAAGCCTTTTCCCTTACGCCGGAGGAAGGAGGCAAGGCAAGGCTAATCGGTGTGGGGGGGAGGATATAGGTTTGCGGGTTTTCGTGTGATACCCCAGTTGTCGAGTGTGCAGGAGGAGAGGATGGTGGTTACGCCGGAGTTTTTTGATGCTGCTGCTATTGTAGCGGAGTTGAGGGAGGGGGTGTGGAGGAAGGGGAGTGCGGGTGCTGCGTTTTGTTTTGAGTTGCCGGAGTAGGTGGTGATGGTGTAGGGAATGGACTGGGTGGATGGCGTTTTGTTTGGAACGAGTGTGTTGTTGTTGCTGCTGTTGCGGTATATTTGGGGGCGTTGTTTCGGAATCAATATACACCTCTGCTATCGGTATACACTCTTGACACCGGGCGTTACTTGTTCTTGCGATCCTTCACATCTCTCCCCCATACCAAGTATTTACCCTCCAGGCCTTTGATCCTTTTCTTTCTTGCGCAATTGTCTTCCCGTCATTTCTCCTTCACGCACATCTCCAGCACCAAACCTAACCCTATCCTCACTGCCTCGTAGCATACCTATAATACCCACAAATCTCCTCATCCTTAACAAACCGCTCCAAGATAACCTTTGGCGTGACTCTTCCGGTCGTAAGCAACGCTCGGAGAATCTCGGAACTCATATTCGCAGCCTCATAAACCAGCCTTGTCACAAACCCGACCCACATTCGGATCACACCAACATCCAACGTTCCCTCATGTTGTCTAAACTCCAACGTTTTCTTTTCCCCAACACTTACAACTGCGAACTTGTGCGGTCTGTCCCGGGATGTATGTTGCTGGATATGCGCGATACTTTGTGCAGAAAATATCAGATCGAACACGGCGGCGTCGCTCATGTACGCTATGTGTGGTAGATACCGGATTGTTTCGTTGAACGGTCTTTGACCGCGGCGGCTCTCGGGGTGGAATTTGTCTAGTGCTGGTTCGGCGAGGATCATTACTGCTGCTACTTTCTTTATCACTTCAAGGGGGAAATGGGAACCGCTGGGATTTGAATATCCAACGTGAACGTGGATCCCGCAGGTTTTGTTCACGGCGCTTCGGAAGTCCCCAGTGTTTAGAAGCTGGAGTACATTAGCCAGCTCGCCGGCCCAGGGTTTTGAGGAGTTGAAGTGAAGGATTGGAGTCGCGATTTCTAGGTCTGAGTGGATGATTTGGCTCATGGATTGGGATGTGGATGTGAGTAAGGGATAGATATCTTGTGTTTGGTAATCGATACTCATGTCATATCCAACGCTCCATTTGTGATAGTCAGGAATAAGCGCGACTTCAGGACTGTATGGTCTTCCTACTTGTTGAGCGGGAAACCCGCTAAGGGATAGGAGCTCTGCTACTTTTGGCCGGATGGTTTCTTGTGGCGGGGTGCAGCGTTCTTTGACTTGTGGTGTTAGGTAGCAGGTTATCATTTCTACCTCGATGCCGAAGGTTAACGTGTCTAGAGTGATCGGGGATGTGTGGGCCATAGTGCAGGCTGGCGTCGGTTTGGGAATGTACACAGATTTTGGATTACACTATCATATAGGAGAGGAAGACCTTCATCTCGATATTTCTTGTTGTCGTTGTGCTTGGCTGGTTGATTCGAGATGAACGAAAAATGGCCCCACCGGTATGGTATAGGACCGCTTCTTTGATGGTTGTGACTCGACACTCCACCGTAGGAGGCTTCATGTTTGCCAAATACGAGTCCCTAGTAGCAATCATAGAACCACACATACAACTTCAGCTGAGTTCCTTTCCCTGGGCTCAGCATCCCGAGTTCATAATATATGTTAATAGAGGCAGCGGTGATGATAATCATGAGTATAGAGAGTGAATTGTAATTGACATAGAACAAAAAGACAAGAACACCATCGGAATACTTCATGGATGAGAAAGTTGTTGAAATCAGGTTCTCTTAACGTGTCCTGCATGGTCTGTCCCTAAGAATAAGAAAGCAAAACAACGGAAAACAAAAATAAAACGAAAAAACGAAAAGACAAACCTCAACCCCTCCCACCCCTCTTCCACTTCCACTCCTTCTCT
>MU122113.1:752246-846160 GCA_014904905.1 Wilcoxina mikolae CBS 423.85
CCTTTCTTCGTCCCCCTAATCTCCCTTGATTGGGGTCACCCCCAACGCCACCCCCCACACCGTCCCCATGACGCCGAGGGGTACCTGTCCCAACCGACAGCATGAGTGATCAGCGTTGACTTCCAACAACATACTCTGGTCTCGTTGGCCCAGGACTTATAATAAAGTACGACGAAAGATGGATGCCAAAGTAGTAAAGCCAGAATCCCAGCGGTAGTCCCGGGACGTCTCGTACTGGGGTTTATGTATACACACTAGCCCCTTAGTGCACAGCGGATCGTTCAGTTCAATGTGCTCCTCATCGGTTTGGAGTCATTGGCTTCAACCAGTGCCTGTTTTCTGCTTCATGCCTCTGGGTCCCGGCTACCCTCCTTTCGGAAGTGCTCAAGTATGTTGGCTTCTGCAAGTCCAATGGGGAGAGAAAGATTGGTAGCCTCTTCGGCCCCTTTTCTGACAAGATAGGCCTCGTTTTTGGCCATGTACGCAGCAGAGACTTGTCTTTCCTGCATGCTGGTAGTGGAATCAATGGTTTTCGGGAGGCTGGCTTTGATTTTGGAACACTCCTCGTAGATGTTGCCATCCCACTGCATACATTTCACTTCATCACAGTAAAGCCATCCGTTCCGCTGTGCGAACATCGGCCGCGATCTTCTGAATATGCTCAATAATCGGCTGTGGCGTAATTGCCTAGAACGACTTGATTAGCCTTGCTTTGCTCATAAGGATGAATCCCCAAAACAGCTGGATATGGAACTGCATAAAGTTCAATTCTCAGCAAACATACCTCTGACATCACGGCACTTCCCCTTAACATGCACCCCGTCTCGCAGCACATTTTATCTCGTGGGACCTGGAAGTCTCGTAGAAAACTGCTCCTGTAGTCCTCGCCTCCTCCTGGTTGTAGCTCACAGATGATAGTCGTAGAGTTGAATCATTTGGAGGTTGCACAGGGGCCGGCTAGCGCTCTTCGGCCCGACTAATCGCCTGCATCAACAAGCTCCGACAAAAAAAAAGCAAGAAATCTACCCGTATGTTGTGCATATGTTTAAGTAGGGAAATATATATATCCAGGCATCTTTATCAGACTTCTCCTTTATGTATTAAGATCTTCTCTGTTACGCCTCTTCTCGTGCAAGAGGGGAATTCTATGCTACCAAAACCCACCCACAATACAACTGCTAACTCGACGCTCGTTTCCAAGAAACCTAGCCTTCATGCTTATACGGAACACTGGCATAAACCTCCAGTCCCAATCTCGTTCATCTCTACAGCGAGCTCTAACGGCGATTCACCAGAAGCAATCAACATTCCCAAGCGTCTTCATCGGCAGGTAGATGGTAGTGACGCAAAAACATTAGAACAGAAAAGCAGGTATATTTTATAGGAGCAGCAGAAGGAAAAAACCAACCAACCCCTTCAAAAAGCATCGTTCCTTCCCCCAATAAAAAAAGTGACAGCAACAGAGCACATCACGAAAACAATTTTTCAAGAAACGAAGCTCACAGCCCCCCACTAGGCAGAAGGAATAGAGAGAAAGAGAGTTTCACAAGGAACATATGCAGGAACAAGGAAGGAAGCACAGCAGCAGCAGAAGAAGAGACTACCCTATCATAAATGTCGTTGCAACTGGTATAGAATGACACGCCCCAAACAAAACGAAACAAGGCCCAGAAACAAAAAAAAAAAAATAACCGAAACCAGCCGCAATGATGATATGATGAGCGATGATGATGCTGATGATGCTGATGATGCTGATGAAGGTGGTGGTGGTGGAATAGACGCCATATGCGCAACACCCAAACAAAAAAGTACAAGAACATCATCCCCCCCCCCCCTTCCTGAACCGAAAAATTACTCCGAGACTTCCAAACGCGGCCCAAGTATCACAAAAAGCCCGATTCCGTAAGCAATCTGCAGCAACAACGGTTGTCAGAGATATTCTCAAACGCGAATATAGCGGCGATAAGACAGTAAGGGTTAATGGATGTGGTGGTAATGGTGAATGGTGGGTGGATGGGCGGTGTTAAATGGTGCTCTACCTTGCAATCTTTTCGTCTTCCCTCTCTCTAGGCTCCAATGATAATGATACTGAGTACATCTCGTTGACATCTCGGGCGCTCTGCATGCTCGAAATGATGTAATCCTGCAGCTCGGACACAGATGTCAAAGGATAAGGTACGGCCTGATATTGTTGAATCTCGGAGATGATGTTTGCAGCCTTGACGCGCTTTCCGAAATTTATGAGCTCTGTACCCCGTATGAAGTCGTCATTCCCGTCTGCAACGAAGGTGAGATCCTTCAAGTACACGCCTTGAAGGTGTTAGCATATAAAAGTCATAGATAACCGGATCCAGATGCTATACCTAAGAATGGCACACATGGTGGATTGACAATGTGCAGCATCTCACGATACTCCGCAAAATTCATTGTAGCCCCCATGAGTCTGTTAAGTCCTTCAAGGGTGATTTGTGACTTTGCTGGGACGTGCTCCCATGTCCGTCTTAGACGATGGATGGAGGCGGTTTGCAAAGCGGCTAAGATAGCTGTGAGGGTAGAGAAGTTGTTTAGTATGCGGCATTTCTGTGTTTGCAGTGTATGAGTAATGAAATCCCTCTTCAAATTGGAAAAAAAGGAGAAAAAAAGACTGAAATACCTCAGCCACGCCAATGAAGTGTTTGATCACAACAACTCGCTTTCTTGCTTCTTGTTGTGTCAGGATCATTTCTGCGACCCAATTGGTGAGCTGGTTAGACTGCATGATAATGGCCCTAATGTTCTCCGCAGGGTCCTTTGCACCAGCTGACGGCGGTTTACTCCACCCCTTGCTTAGACATTCGACAACTCTCAGTTTGCTATATGATTTGGCTTCTATTATCGTCAACTGCCGTGCAAACTCGAGTTGATCAATATCAAGGAATTTGAGTCTCCTCATATTCCGGGGGAGTATTGGCGGCGGTGGTTGTTGCGACATGGTAAGAATCAGACGCTTATTCTCAGGCTCCTGACCTCGCAATCGTGTCTCGATAAGCAACAGAATTTGACTTGTACCAGGCAGCACTGGTAGCATCACTTCCTTCGCAAAGTTGTGCATCGACTTCAGCACTTGCTTGGACTCGTTATCGTTGTTCTCCATCCAGTTGGACTCTAACCAAATCTTCAGGATACTAAGGACTCTCATCCGGACCAATCTCTGTTTCTTTTCTACCCAGTAGTCGTAGTCTTCTCCTTGAATCCCCGCAGGAGGCTGCATCGTAAATCGTTTTGCCAATAGAGTGAATAGCTCCGAGGAATTGGTAAACGAAGGATAAGTGAGTAAGAACGTCGTGTTAAAGCCTGAATCCAACATGTCGTGACGAGTCAAGCGCTCCACCAAAGCCACAAGTGTTCCACCTTTAACTTGTCCCTTTGCCCCGTATACGATCTCGTTATCGTAATCGCACTGGAGGTACTTCATAGCCTCTCGTGGTGGTTCAGGCCGTTGCGGTTGTTCTCCTAGGATTCTCGTAACCTTGGTTTGTGATGATCCGGCGCTGATCGAACCTCTGGGAACCTTTAGCGACCGTGAGCCTGCTCGTTGATGTCCCGACGCTCGTCCACCTGGTGACAGATCTGTTGGTTGGTTCCATCGCAGATCGTCAACTGTCTTGGCAGATTCTCTCTCTAGCTCTCCAACTAATAATTGCGTGGTAAAATTAAGGGACCGAATGCCCCCTTCCACATCTCTGATACACTGTCGGACGGAATTGAGTCTCTCTTCCAATGTTTCCCCTCGCCTATTGGTCCATTCGTCTGCCAACGCCGCCGTGACATTCATGCTTGCGACAGCGAGCTCTCCGAAAGAGTCTCGCAAGCGCTGTTTCTGAATTTCGAAATCTACCAACGTGGGACTTGATGCCGCTTGTGGAAGCATGTTAACACCGTTCAGAAGGGCAAAATATCTTCGCATCACTTCAAAGACATTCTGTGTTGCTTGCACCACGTTTGTTCCAATGACTTGTTGATGAGTGCTCGTGACCAACTGCTGGTCGTACGACAGAGTGGCCTCCAGTTTCACTATCACAGGTCTGATGTGCCCATCCAGTTTCTCCATCGCCTCCACAAGAGCAGAATCAAGATATCCAGGTTTGTTCCCGATTGGCGGTTGTTCAATAGGCGAGAGCTGTGTCTGAGGAGATTTCGGACTCCCTGGCGTATCGGGTGAAGTAAGGCCCTTGATTGGTAGCTTCCATCCCTCTGACAATTTGCTTCCTTTGATAAACCCGGGTCTGATCCTTGGAAGCTTCACACCAGTGATCTCCTTCGCGACATCAGCATAACCATAAAGCCCAACTAAAACCTCGTCTGCCTCCGTCAAACACTTAGTCTCGGTATCGGGAGGGCCGCAATCCGTGGATGCTACGGATGATGATAGTATAAGTTTCGAAAACGCGGCCATAAAATGTCGGAAATGAGGCATCAATTCCTTCTTCCTAGCAATCACGGACGGCTGCACTGAATGTGTATCTGTCGTTCCTGACCCACTCGCGATGACGAGGCATAGCCAATCGGCTATCTGCTCGGCTCGTTGTGAATATTTGTCATGTTGGTAGCTGTTTATCACTCGTCTGAATCGCTCCACCGCAATACTTGTCTTCTCGATAAGTTCGTCCCAGTCTTCGGGCATAGGTGGTCCGGCGTCTTTGTAGTATTCGTATGCTGTAGCGCGCAGTTTCGGTGTGCCTAAATACATATCCATCCTCCGCTTTGCGTTGGCTGAGATTGAGTTCGAATGTAACGATCCCGATGATGGTACTGTGGAATCGGCTGATGCAGCAACGCCTCCCACCAGCGGAACAGCCTCCGATACGGAGCCTAATGACTTGCGCTTGTCGCCCTATCTTGATGTTAACAATCATCTCAAAGGGAAATAACTATCTGGTCCAAAGCACTGACCACTGTGGTGTTCGCTCCGTTCAAAACGATTAACTCCCCGTCCTTATCTGATGCCGACTCATCGTCCTCACTTTTTAGTCGATATGGCGGCTCTTCGCGATCATAGCCCCTAGCCAATATTTCCGCCGGCGGTCTTGTCTGATCCGGAATACTCCTACTTCTATCCCTCGGACCAGTTTCTGTCGTCGAAGTCGGAGCCTCCAAAGGAAGTTCTTGCCTGGTTTCTGCGGTCTCTAGATTGAAATAGAACAGCCTCCCATGTGGCGTCGCCTGTGGCACCCACAATCCGGCAACATCATTCTTCCCTAAATTTGTTCCTTCCATAGGTAACCTTGGCGATGCTAATCCACTCTCTGAGTCGCTGGATGCGCTTCCATCGTCATACTCGTCGTACGAATCATCCTCGTCCCCATCTTCGCTGTCATCGGAAAGTAGACCGCCATTCTGTTCCCCTGGCGGAACTAGGATGCAATAATTGCTAGGAAACCAGCCACGTTGCCCGTTCACTATCCCGTCCCACCAGCCGCTATCTAGCTGTTTTAATACCTGAATCACATCGCCAGCACGGAAGCTTAAGCTTGTGGGGTCGTCGGTCGAGTATTCGTATAAAGCGCGCACATACATCCTTGATCGCTCCCGTTCAGCCTTGGTCATAATCATGTTTCGCTGGCGCTGTGCTGCCGCTGAGTCCGTGGAGTACAATTCGTTTGAACTGTTATCTGTATCCCGGTCGTCGTCGTCTTCGTCGTCGTCGCGGTAGTCGTATCCCGTTTCGTAGCCGCCCGCCAACCTTCCGCCGGCAGATCGTTCTATGTGCGCGGCAGAGGACGACGATGATGCCGCAGTGAACAAGCGATTGTGTGAATGACTAGCTGTTGCAGTTGCGATCATAACAGTTACAGCGAACACAAAATATCTTGTCCGTAGGTTCCACTCTTCGCGTCAGAGGGACGAACAACAACGGACTATCTGGCCCTAGCAGACGAGGACGATTTGGCGATGAAGTCGGTTTAACCGACGACGGTTGGGAAACAAGCAGCGATGTAAAGGCGAAGGTTGTGGAGACCAAGGCTTGTTGGTGTCGTTGTACCCAGGGAGAGATGGATGGCACCAATTAGAGTTAAGGCGGGGTTCGCAGTCTCGAAGCACAGCTAGGTACGCATCAACCGCAGGCGAAATCGATCGCAAAAATCGAAGGATGGGTGGATGGTTGGAGGGGTTGGATGGTTGGATGGGATAGGATGGCGATGGTGACGGGGCGGGCAACTGAGCGAAGAGAAAAATCCAGTTGGAAATTAGAGGCTGTTGTTGGACGTAGAGTAAGCTGATGATGATGTAGGCAGATGGCCCAGAGGCAGGAAAAGGCAGAGGGGTAAAGGGGCAGGTACTACATAATTGGTCTGAGACCTCTCCCACCGCAAAAACAGCCGGGAATAAAATAAAACGCCCAGCAAAAGCAACGGAACAAAGCGAGATGTCGATGTCAATCTCGATGCCGAGTTCTCGATGATTAAAAGAGTCGCGGAGACGTGGAGTCTGGTTTCGTTTGTTCGTGAATCGTGATGTGTGTAGCTCACGGTTGGCTGATCCTCTCCTAGGCTCAGGCAACTTTGAGCACCTCAGGCAGCACGATGCTGTTGCGAAGAGTACATCTCGATGGATTTTACATCCCTCCTCTTATTTACGGAAAACTCAATCGACAGCTTTCCTCTGCTAACTATTGTTCTCTTGCTAAAAGTATATCGCTCGCACTCGCACTCGCGCTAGGTACTAGCAGAAGCAACTACGTAGAGTACATGGCCTTCTCCTGCAGATACGCACGCAGATATCTCATCACAACACCGTGAGCGCAGAGCGAAAGTGGGTAGCTGATAGGTCGAGTACCGAAAGCATGTAACCCCTCACACGCACAAGGTTTCTGCGCCGGCCAACGACCAACAGGCAGAGCCCTGTGAAAAAGCACCTCACCTCAGAGTGCAACAGCCTTCCGACCATGTACCGACTCCGCCCTGGCCCATAGACTACCTGGGCATCTCACAGAACGCGAGCCACGCAGAAGTTGCCATGCGAAAGTTACCGCCCATTCGGCGGTGTCATTGTTCCATGATTTCACATCTGCTTGAACTCTCTAAACTCAATACTCACCCAACCCGGGACAACAACCCATCAAAATCCCTCACAGCCAGGCTACCAGTCATACTCACCATTATTCACCATGCTCACCCATGCTAGGATATTATAAGGAGGACCGTGCTCGCTGCTGACGAGTATGTACTCTACGCTGCGGTGCCCTCGACAGCTTTGTTCCGCTGGGAGCTGGGCAAGGTCAACCAGACGAAGACTGACAGTGTTCTTATACAGTGTACTGATCAACCAAGGAGTAACCTTCAAAATGGTGAACTCGGAATAAGCCATTCCTGGATGTTGTAGAACTGACTTCACACAGCTGTGCTAGACACGTGCGCCACATACATGTAGGATTAGGGACTCCGGATATATTTGCAAGGCGTATTCGAAATACATACTGGAAGTTTCGCCATCTAAAACGTGGTCATGATATTTGCTTTTTCGTATCTTCCTCAATGTCTACCTATATGCTCCATCGCTATACTCGCATTTTTCCGCGGGAATAGAAACCGGTCGCTCAGCAAACGTGGAGGTAACAAAGACCCTGCGAATTCTGCCCAAAGATTTCAAATTCTACCACCAAGACTCGATGTAAAACCTCGGGTCTGCTTCAGTTTCAGGTCTGTTTTCGGAAATGGGAAATGATATGAGATGGATGGTTCCTAAGTGTGTGCTGCACTCGCCCCACTGCCATCGCCCCACTGCCATCCCCTCGCTGACCCCCTAGGCATCCCAAGCCATTATTCTGATGAAGTCTCAGTCTATCCAAGAAAAGAGGCGTCTGGCGACCTATATCCATCACCAATCGGGTGCGTACTAGTCCGCATTGCTGCCATACCTTCCATTATATTTTCTCGAAGGTTCCCGACAGAAGACATCAGATTACTTACATACGCCCACGCCAGCATCACGCTGCACTCTATTCGAATCAAATCAAGATCAATTGGGCGTGGTGTCGTCGCTGGGGTGTGTGGAGATTGATCTCATATTGGCTGATATGGTTTCGGGGCTGCCCGGAACGGCTATTTAAGCAGGTGTTCTCCTATTTCTGGATGGAACCGCCAAAACGCATAACGTTTGCCGCGATGCGACGCGGATATATAAATTGAATACCTAAAGTGGGGTGGTGGTGGGGGAGTATAGTTTTCCGGGTCGCCGTTTTACCCCCGATAACGGTTTTGTCTATCTCTGACCGGGGTTTGGGGACCTGAACATGCATTTACTCTCCCCATATATGCATATGCCATCCCATCATCTGTCAAGATAACTACCCTTCTCCTCTATCAAAGAACAAGCAAGCAAGACGGATCCAGACTGATGCCTGCCAAAAGATATACCTGAAAGATCAGTCTACACCATCAGCAGTTAACAATCTAGATTTTGGTGCAGACCAGAACATCGCCGTCTGAAATTGCTGACTTTTTTGTTGGCAACTGACCGGCTTGCCCCACATTTGCAGAAACCAGCGCTGCATGGCAGAACCTCATCTACCCACGTTTGTACGAGAACACTTGAACATCGACGTGATACAGAATGCTTCATTTTCGACCAGTTGACGCCTCCGTGGCTGAGATCATTTGCCACCCATTTCATCCATATACTACTGTAGTAATTCTGCATGAACCGACTGACAGAATGATCTACGATGAAACTGGACGACGAAACACCAGCGGTAAATACCACCGTTTGTTTCTGTGGTGTAACAACTAAACCGTATAGCAGTAGTAAGCTTAATTGCACAACATCTCACAATATATCCTACGTACCCCTCTATATGTGCGGCGGATATTAGTCCGCCACGGTACCGGTGCTATTCGTCATTGTCTTATGTGCTGCTGATTGCCTCACCTCCAAGCTAGAGTATTGAAATGTGAGGTCAAGACGGAAGTGACTACCCACTTGCTGCGATAACATCAACCAAGGCAAATGTCCTCCTCCTCTAGAGGGCGTCAATTAATGAGATAAGCATGAATGCAAACATAAAGAGCAAAATATATGTTCGCCAAGTGTAGTGCAACATGTAGTTCGTTTAAGAATACGAGAATTACAACAAGCAAACCTCGGTGCTAAGGATCAACTTCAATCATCATATTTTCTCACAGGCTGCACAAAACATCAAGCAACTCAGCCAGAGCAGAGCTCACATCTTTACCCCAGATCTAGAATCGTGAGGTATACGTGCCGTTTTTTTTCTGTCCCAAAATCTCTCATGGAATCACAGTGGGTGCTAACATCCGGTTCTGCGCAAGTTCCATCGTTCGAGTCATAAGCCACCTCGGGAATCCCGTGGCTCACACAAGAATACAGGGTGGCCAAGTCAATTATCCATGGTTGTAGTGTTGTTTCTGATACACGAGTGGATGCGGTATTGGTTGGACGCGGGGCGGAGGTTTAACAACGGATAAACTCTTCAGCAGCTCTGCTCTCGCAGGCTTCTCTAGTGGATATGTTTCCTAGGAATTAATTCCCGAGCACAAAGCAAAAATTAAGTCTATTGGCTTGCCTGCGCGTCAACATCTTGTGGCCATAGGATGAGAATTGATGCATCGATGGTGGTCGGTCTGGCTGCTTAGGAACACTGAATTTTCCCTAGATCTTTATTCCCTATCCCCAGTCGGTTAGACAATATCACAGATCTTATGAGCTGATAGAATCATCTGCTCCTTCATCTAGGTAGACCACTAATTCAGCTTTCTTGACATCAACCAGTTCACTGGTGTTTGGGTAATTCGAGTTACAATTGAGACATGGTTGGAATTGAGACTTGGTTAGAATTTTACTAGTTTCCTACCTACTCAGGTATATGTCTGGTGATCTGTTTTGCCCATGCAATGAGGATGTCAGTGGTAAGTTTTCTGTTAGAACCTTTCACAAGTTCAAACTGCTGCCTTGACTCAAGTGCTCTTTCATGACGTAGATTATCTGATAAGATGTGGTGGGAAGGAACCCTGAAGTAAACTTCAGAACACTTAAGAGCATACTCATACTCCCTCACTCCCAGTGAAGCGGAATCCTTTTGGAATGAGCCGAGCTCTACACATCCGGCGGCTATCATCCAGTACACCTTGGTGACAGATTCAACGACCGTTACGTTGTCGAACACAAGCTCGGCTCTGGATCCTTCTCCACGGTCTGGTTAGCTGGTGATCATCGGTGTCAACGAAACTTTCGCGCAAATGTGCCGGATAACGACGCAGAATTTCTTCGGTTACTAGGCTTACGGGCTCAGCCTCAGCCATCACGATTCGGATGGTCATTGGGTGCATTTTGGCAGCGATCCGACGCTCACTCTCCTCTTGTCTTCTTCCCAGCCTTGGTATAACCGTTTCTTTGAGCTCTAAGACTACATATACGCCTTGAAAAATGGAGGAAGCTGCCAATCTGTGGGAGAGATTCCGGCAGTAGAATCTCAGCACAAGCACCACCATCACTCCCAAAGAGGAGGAGGAGGAGGAGGAGGAGGAGAAACAGCGTAGGCTCCTGCATCGTTCTTTCCCCAGTCCCTCCCCCGCTCTCGGCGGAGTCAGTGTTCCGAAGCGGCCAGTCCACCCGCCGGACGATTCACAGATTAGCAGACCGGTACCACCGCATAAGAAGCCGCCCTTGGCGTGGGCCAGTCTGGGTCGATCGATTCAGGACCGGTCTGCAGATATCTGTCGATCACTTGGTCGACGCGAACTGGAGCGGTGTCGCCTCCAAGGATCCAGCACTCGAGACGACATCTGTTGTCTTCGGTGGCTTCCACGCGGGTCATGTTTCGGAACTCGAAGGCCCATCTGGAACTCCACATTCCGGAGCAAGGGAGAGTCGCCGGAGCACTTTTGGCAAACCTGGGCCGACCCAGGCCTCTGTTCGGCAGGTTTACCTTGGCACATACCGGCCTCGGTCAGGGTCAGATCTGGCCGGACTGGCCGTTTCGGAACACTGGGCGGAATGTGGTCGGGCACGTTTTGCCAGAGAGTCTTAAAATTTTCTATCATCGTTTTCTCGTCTATACGAACTTGAGTTTGATAATGGCGAGATCCAACACAGCATTCGTATTATCAAAGAGGCTTGTCTTACCCAATACCTTCCACGAACAATTGGTGAAGCTGTCTGGGAGGTCAAAATCCGTTCCGCGCTGCACGATACCACATGGAACGCCCTAATTTGAGAAAGAGTCGCCAACCTCTGCCACCTCACCGTTCGAATCAATAGATGGGTGACAGTCCACCTTTGTGCTAGAAATGGTCAATTGCATCCACATCTATGAAAACCACCAACCCTCTATGAACCACTGATCATCAAAGCAAAAGCCCTCAATAAACATGCGCACTTTTCATAAAGCTCATCTTCAAACCAAGCGGGACCAAGTCCAAAGCCCCCTACTGGAGTAAACAACGAAGATCCTTGATACATATCACTGAACGTCTTCTCGATATCCGCCATTCCGGTAGTATGTAAATTTTAGTAACCATAACCAAGATATGATAGTTTAAGAGCTCCAGAAATTCTACTGACAGGTAGGTGCACGTAGTTTACGAGCTTGATTATCCTGTACTTTGGGAAGTAGTTCATGATCAGAAATATGTATCTAGTAACCTTTGGATTGTTCCCAATACAGTATTCGTTCACCATATCCTGCGACCTGGTAGTGCTGGACGGAGCAAGGTAACGGGTCGAGCCATATATTGAACTTTCTAAACACCGCAATGGACCGAACTTTCCATCGTCATACTGTTGTGTGTGCCATTAAATTTTAATGTAATCCTCGTTGTAAGCTTCTAACATGGGAAAGCACCTATGTATAATCTTCAAAATGACCCCCATATAAGCAAACTCGGGAGTACTTACGCGAGTTTCATTGGAGCCTCCGGAAGCGAAAGGCATAATGTGGCAAAGCCACCAGATCTCCGGCAAGGGCACCATCATCGATATCAGGTCCTGGCTCGAGGCTAGGGCCAAAACACAACGGTGATTATCCCTCTGCAAGAGGAGGAGGAGTCGACAATTCAGCTCATGTATTGCAGCTTCCACTCTCACAGAAAGTTCATATGTTTTTCGGCCATGGAGACTCAAGATTATGTTCACCTTTACTATAACCCGAATGATCACTCTTTTTCTGATGGTAGCTGGACGAAGTAATAGTACTTACGTATACGAGGAATAAGTAGAGTACTTAGTCTTCAAATATCCAGCCAATCGCTTGAGGTCATCGCATATAGAGATGTTCTTCCAGGATGTTTGACCAAGCCTGGTCTCTGGATGAACTCAACGAAAGCTTCCAAGCGTCATATTTTTCATCAGTCGGAATTTAGCACTGTAAGCGACGGTATGATATCGAAGATGGGACATCAAAACTTCTCTCACTCGCCGTTCGTTCCGGAGGCACGCGTACGACTCAGCCCTGCCGGTGCCGTGAACTTCAGCGAAGCTAACACGTCCATACCTATAATACTCTAAACGAAGCCCGTCACCGGCGATCTAGCGCGCAGATCACCCGTTGGTAATCGATTGCACCGACGCAGCCGGGCGGAGAATTCGAAAAGGTCCTAGGAAACACCAATACCTGATATGATGTGACACCGAAACCATACATTCCTCCAATGACTACAACAACATTTCAGGACACGAGGCCACCTTTTTTTTTTTCCGGTTTACCATATACACTGAAAACCCCCATCGCTTTTCCAAGCCCATAACTCATATAAATACACCACATATCACTCGCATTCCAATATTCCTCATCTACGGGGCCGGGTAGGGCAGCGGTCACTGATAGTCCTGCGGGACCACTGCCCAGGATTTTGTACTTTATAGTAGAGTACATAGATTTCCGGGCAAGTGGGGCATCTTGTTCACTGGGAACACCATACATATATACATCATGATAATTTTCCGGCCGTTAACCGCCCTTTTGGCTGAGTGCACCCATGGCAGTCCACACGCAACAAGAAAACAATCGGACGTACGGAAGGTTCCAAACCTGTGTGTGTGTTCGTATATACCATGATGAGCTCATGAACACCGCATATACACCGTGGATCATCCTTTCATTGTATGTGGCAATAAGAACAAAAATACCAGGTCCAGGTATTCTACATACATTATCTGGATAAAATCTATAGCTAGGAAGTTTTCCTTCTCTCCCCAGGTTGGATTGGCGCAGAGCAAAAAAACGTGGCCACCTATAATATGATATCTTGTCCTACATTACTCGCACGACACTTTTTGCATCCGTAGATAGGGTAGGATCTTTTCTCACCGCCCCGCCCCCCTTGGTATTGTATAGTAGGTACTCTAACTTATTCCCAATGCTCTGTTACTCTGCACATATCGCCTTTCTCTCCGTTCCAGCAATTGCAACCGTCACATAACTCCAGGGATCTCGAGGTTGAAGTCGGAGGGAGATTACAGGCCAGGAAAAATCACCCACAAACATAACTGACACACCCACATGTGGGGCGGGCGGATGGTGCGGAGGTATCGGTATAAAAACGTGGGTATGGGTAGAGTAGATTTTCCGGCCCTTCCTGATCACACGTCAGCATTTAGCAGCAAAAAAATATGGTTCGCAGATAGATTTTCTGTAGCCCTAACCGCCGGCGCGCCTCACTCAACCCACTTCGAGTGATATCGCGAGCATTCTCCATCATCTCATTACCATCAAAAGCAAAAAACCCAATTTGCAATAAAAAATAATTTCTAAACCAAATTGTTTTGCGGGGTGCATGTAAGTTAACTTCGATATATTTTTCAAAACCAGGTTTTCAAAACAGGTCAGTTATGATACATCAACTTTAGCCGTTGACTGTACATGTCGATTGTCACATGTTTTACAGATTCCTGTGTGCTCGAGCTCTGCGCGCTCCTTCGTTCGTCGCCTTTGCCGGTATCTCCAGCCAGGAATGATATGCACGCGAAAATGCGGGGATGGGAATGGAAAGATGTGCCCCGCTTCCATTTTTCTCGATCCATCGATCACAAAGTTCAGCCATCTCATCCCATCATCCCATCACATCCCGTTCCCGCCGCCTCATCTCTCATCGACAAAATGGTTGATCAAGAAGAAAAGTTGCATGAATTACAAAATATTCCTTTCTATTTCGGGTAATGGTGGGGGTGTCAAAAGGGCGGGGGGAACAAACCGTTTTTTATGTGGGTATTATAAAAGGCCCACCCAAAATCCCAAGCAAAACGCGACAGGAATTCCCAAAAACTTCCACAAGCGATATTTTCGGTTTGTTCAAAAACGAGGCACGCGGGAGGGAACTTGGAATGGAAGAAAGGAAAGAAAGATGGAAGGAAAGCGCACACACTAAACGTGGGCCATTGCCAATTGGAAAAAAAAAGCAACAAATTCGCTCATACTTAACCTCTTCTGCTCGACCCCATCCACCATGGATGGCCGCTGTTTTGCCCGATCGTCACTCACTTGTTATCACTCGGGAGAATGCTACAACCTTTTTCTGTTGATGTTTCAGTGTGCTTTCTGCACCTCGGATATCACCGTGGACTTTTGTCTCTTTTTTCTCACACTCAAGGTGAGGAGGATGTCTTTCCATTCTTCTTCCTCGGACTGAAGCAAGCCACTGGCAACAGTCGGCAAATATAGGGAGACCCCCTAGTAAGGATGAAGCAGGTGCTGCTATGTGCGCCAGAAACCAAAGTACCGGAGCCGCCTTGATGAAAGTTTTTTCAAAACCCCAACCCAACGAAACCCAACCCCCCAGCCGCCGCCGCCATGCGCGACCCGCTTGGTCCTCTTCTCTTCCAAGTTATCACATCGCATCAGCCAGCAAATCAAGTAAGCCCTTTAAACAGGCGCGGTCTGTGCTTTTCGCATGCACGTTGGTTCACCGCTTGTTTTGTTGAGGAATTGATCTTATCAGTTGCAGAGAGGGTTGAGATCTTCAATATGATGAGGAATGTAGACCTATCTCCGAGAAACGTGCAGCATGAAGAAATTTTTTTTCCCATGTTGACAAGTTCAAACAGGAGAGTCAGGATTTTTATATTTGCATGATGCGGAAACTGATGTGCTGTTTCAATCAAAAAAATCAATTGTGGGTACCGTATGGCACACATGCTATATGCATCGTAGTGTGATTGGACTGGTGTGTATCGGGAGCTGGAAATGCATTCCAGATCTCGGATACCAAATATGTACCTCATGTTAGATCCCTATCTTCCCGTCGGGGAGGTAATATTTCTGGTTCGAGAGGGAAGGTGGGGATGTCGGGAGACGTGGGGTTTTTGACATCGTAAACAGGTGGGGGGTTGGGCCCTCTCGAGTTTTTTGTCCAATTGAAGTCCGAAATCGAGTGTGCAGGGTGAGCGAGGAGAAGGAATCTGTCCGCGTGCTGTCTGTCTGTCGGCTATCTCCTCAGAAACTTCTTCTTCTTTGCGCATTAGCCAATCCCGCAAGGTGTTGTCCGTGGAGAGATGGGAGTTGAACAACGAATAAACCATTGCTAGTGCGTATTTTGTCTTCAAGCTTCTTGACATGTACTTTATAGAGCGCTGACTCCGGGTAAAAGCACCAAAGATCGAAGGCCGTAGCGATGGAGATTGATGGTGCGTGATGAAAGGTGCACGAGAAAGCTAAAGGCTCCGGTGGGTTGCTGCATATCTACTGCATAAGGTAAGTGCCTCCAATAGCTCACGAACTGCGACTTTTCCTCAGCTCGGAGTTGATGATTTTGAAGCTGGGAGGATAAGTCGCGAAAGGTGGCGGTTCCTAGCAAAACAGCATACCTATAATTCGAAGTTAATTCGAAGGGTCTTTTGAAGAAGCCATCCCGAATGTTTGATTTGGCTATGGATGCAACAATCCAATTTCCTCGATCCCCTGTTTCGAAACGAAGCTACATCCCAGATAGGATGATGCTGACCGAGAAGAAGAAGTTTCATTTGCTCGCATCACCACCAACATGGGTTTTCGGGTAAGCCAAATACCGTCCTCCTGGTAATGCCGCCGACGGTTTGAGTTAGACGTTCCCAGTTCCACTGCGATCCGCTCTCTCACTAGTCTAGCGGCATCTCGTCTTGGCGGAGCGATGAACTCGAAAACCCGTTGCTGGCTGGCTTGTCCAGTAATCGGACTTTTCTTAGATGTCACAAGACGCAACACAACGCAGTGAACAACCAACGAAAACGGCCCGGAGGGTTGTGATCCACAGATGGCTAGTTGGCTGTAGTCGGTCGGTCGGGCAGAGCGAACCACCAAGCAGCGACCAGGAGAAGCTGTCAGTGATGCGGGAGCCACTGCAGAGCAAGTAAGCACAGCCAGCTCACGCCGCGTAAGCATGAAAACACCAGAGATAAGTAGGAAGTAGATAAAGTTTGAGAATGAGCCGAATATCCACCATAAGATGAATGCACCAAGAGTGAAACCTGGTCGACTTTTGCACCAGATTCGGATGGCAGAGTACGGAAGAAGTTGGTACAAGGATAAAAAAAAAACCGACTTGATGAGGGCCAAAAGTTGGTTCGACTGACATAACTGCTGTCTATATCAAAGACAAACCTGGCAAATTAGCATCGATTTATTGTTGCCGGTTTTGGAATATTGGTGGAGCCAATCTTGTTCGGGTCAGGCGTGGGTCGTTTGTTTTGATGGCCTTGTAACAGCCGAACGAACCTAACACGCTGCACATCGGTCACAAGAGACAGCGGCGGGTGGTGGGGAAAGCCATTGTCCGAGGTCTTCAAACCGCTTAGCCCGTAGGCCAGTCACTAAGAAAAATATGTATGTGAGGCAGATATGTTGCGTTGTCAAGTAGCAGTGATGGATGGGATGGATGGGATGAAGGATGGATGGGGTGGAAAATGTGGTGTAAAATTCTTGTGGTGGCAGTGAGGGCGGAGGATTGCCTTTAGGACAGTAAGGGCCAGTCAGAGTGCTGAACGAAACGATAATAGATTGCGATGCGATGCGGTTGAAGTGCCACGATTCGACGTTTTGGGAGAAGGTGGATGGATACCGTGAGGAGAGCGTGAAGGCGCAGTAAGGACACATATCCCGTTCGTTGAGGAAGAACACCACCACCCTATTTCCACCACCCACCACCACCACAGTCAAACTGCGCCCATAACCCACAAACCCCAACCACACACATCAACCCGTCATCATCATTATCAGCAATAGTGGTTGGTGGTGGTGGTGGTGGTGGTGGTGGTGCAGCATCAGCATCATTATGAACAGCCACAAACATTGAACAGTAGGACAGGGAAGGGAAGAAGAGGTGTGGGAGCTCCTGTCTCCTGCACTGCACAGCAGAGGAAAAAGACGGGGCGGTAATTGCTTCCTCCTCCCTTCTTCTTCTTCTCGACCCCAGAAATAGCGCGGGAATGTTGTAACCCTCCTAACGAGAAACGAGAGAACCCCCTCCCCTCCGGGACACCCCTCCCACGACCACCACCCCTCCACCCCTCTATCATCATCATCATAGCTGCGGCTTGTATTGGTACCAACCACAATTCCTCTAGATGGCTCTCCGCATCCCTCACTAAACTAAAGTCTGGGGCTTCCCCTAGGCCTGATTGGTCGTGCAGTAGTGTTCGGTGCAGCTGTCCGGAGACAACCACGATCGCTGAAGAGATCCGTGCGGTTGCTGGTTGCTGTGCGAAGAGAGAGAGAGTGAGAGCTGCGTGCTGCTGGCTGCTCACTCCTTCTCACTCACCAACCCCAACTACTGGCAACTACCCACCATTCGACGGGTCCCCTTCCAACGCGCTGCCTTTCTCACTTCCTCCCTCCCACCCCCCCCGCCTCATACCCCTCGGCCTCTCAGAAGCAATATTATTATTATTTTTGCCTTTGGCTCCCTCGACCGAGCCCCTCTATCCATCTCCCCACCCCCCCCTTTTATTCCATGCCCCTCTCTCTCATCAGAAATTCTTCTTGTCTCTCGTTCTGTCTTTCGCTCCCCCTCACCACCCCGCCGCCTATACGAAGCTTGCCTTCCACCCTATAGCTCGAGCTTCAGGAACCGCCTGCTTCACCTAATCCGTCGCGGCCGCTTCCTCCTCGATAGATCGTAAACCGCGATCCCACCACATTGCGCCTTCCCCAGATTTCCCATTGTAATAAACAGCAGTCAATGAAAGAGCATTTTCGCAACCGGATACACTGCTGAAACAGCGACTCCCCTTCAACACCATAGGCTCAGCACCCTCAGGACGATTTCAACATCGATTCCCCACCCATCAGGGACAGCTTCCGACCACATCTAATGCCAGAAGTCATGACGGCTCAGACGCAATTCTTAAAGAAGACGCCACTCGTTCAGGAGCGCAAATATAAGTGCGAATATTGCGCGAGGGCTTTCAGTCGTTCAGAACACAGGAGCAGACACGAGAGATCACGTAAATATTGCGACATCCAATGGTGAATATAGAATACTGACGCGTTGAGCGCAATTCAGATACGAAAGAGCGCCCATTTAAATGCCTGAAATGCCGGAGTACGTTCGTGCGAAGAGATCTACTATTGCGACACGATAGAACTGTACACGCGAAAGATGGTGGAATTCCTCTACACAGCGAAGTGAAACGGCGGTCAACCAAGAACTCCTCCACGGCCGGTCCGTCGAAACCCACTATTGCCATTGAACCAGCGATCGAGCAGTTGGATGGCAATAGTAATGACGGTCTGGTGGATATGGAAACGGCGGCAGTTCTGATGACCGAACTCCACCAGGCGGCAGCAGCAGCAATGGTGGATCATCAGGAGCAAATGCTGTTACAGGAAAAATCTCGTCGTTCAATGTCGTCCGAGTTTGATCCTTCGATGCCATACACGCCCGGAGCAATTCCAGTACAGAACATGTCTACATGGGATCCGCCCACTCCTTCGTCCAGCACCGGTCCAGATCTACCGCGGTCTTCCGAACCTCAGGATTGGAATGCGAGCACATTACAGCTGCCCTCGGGCCACCCTACGTCGATGGAACGCTCCTTTTCCGCCGAACCTCCAAGATCCTATGCGGCGTCTCCTAATCCTTATTTCGCGGGATTTGCATCGCCATCAGGACTTCCGACACACTCTACCCCACCGCCCACACCTCCAGCTGTGGAAACCGACCATGAACGGAATATGATCCTCGACAACATTCGAGAAATCGACGCGGAACGGGCTGTTTTGGACAGATTTCGGTTACCCAGCAAGAGTGGGCTGAACAGATATCTAACAGCATATTTCAATCTGTTTCATCACCATCTTCCGTTTCTGCACATGGCAACTTTCAAGCCTGGTAGCATTGCGCCGCCACTACTTTTGGCGGTTTTGTCGGTTGGTGCGCTATACACTTTCGAGAAAGAACAAGCGTAAGACATTTTTCCGCTGAGACAGTTTTTGTTACTAATTTTGTGGAATTTAGTTACACCCTACATCTCTCCTCGAAAGTTTTGGTCAATAATTTTCTGCACAGAAATCAAGAGTTCAGCTCCTTGAATTGTCCTTTATGGACCACTCAAACTTTACTTTTGAACATGGTGTTCGCAAGTTGGAGCGGTGATGCAAAAGGCGTGGAATGGGCATGTTCAATCAAGGGTCTCCTTGCGAATGTAAGTATTCTTGGTAGTTTTTGGTAGCTGGCTGTATGCTAATCTATACTCTCACAGATGGTTGCTGGTGGTCGGTATGAGCTGCAACAAAGGATCGAGAATCGTGGTGATAGACTCCCTACGCGAGACGAATGGATCGTGGATGAAGGCAGCAAGCGGACGTACTTTGCAGTGTACATCTTCTTTGGATTACTCACTCTGACGTTCAATTACACACCAGCCATTAGTTACAACGAGTTTGATGCAATTTCACTGCCTTGCTCAGAGACTTTGTGGAACTCGCCAGTAACTGATGACCAGTATTGGCGCGAGGCTTATATCAACGAGCCCACGCCTGCCTTCAATGAAGCCCACTCCCGACTGTTCAAAGGCGACACCCCGCAATACAGCGCTTTTGCTGCTCGTGTCATGATCAATACCCTCTTCCTTGAAGTCTGGAGCGTTAAGCGAAGTCCCGAGATTGTTGAGGCCGTAGTGTCTGAGTATCGAGGGAAGCTTAGTGCCGCGCTAGACACGTGGCATAGATCGCTGGACTCTTGCACCACAGAGACCATGATTGTGCCATTAACTGCACCCCAGAAAGGTCACCCATTGGTGTTTAACGCCCTAGCCATGTATCGGGCTACTGCTGCTCGGCTTGAAGTCGACTTCGTGTCGATTCAAAAAGCGCTTCGGGACCACATTCCCGAAGAGGTTGCCGCAGGCATGACATCTGCAACTGAGGGCTTTTCGAGATCTGAATCCATGACTAAGGTCATCCAATTGTGTTTTGAGTGTTTCCAGATTCCAGCGTTGATGGGTATCCGATGGGTCGCGAGAACCTCTGCATTAAATTGGAGCGTAGAGCACCCACTCTGCGGATTCGATCTCATGTTGATTCTTAGTTTGTGGCTGTACAAGCTTGAGGATGAAATGGAGACCATCCCACCTACTGGCGAGGAGCGGCATATGCTCGAAAAAATCCGTTCGCTCTTTGATGACGATTCCGTTGAACTTTACGGATCTCGATTGAGTGCTGCAGTTGCTCGCATCTGGGGTGGGATGGTGGATGAGGTTGTGGTGTGGGGGTAAGAAAAGCAATTCCTCCTTCGGTTTCTGAGACATACATACTAACAAACTTTTTTTTTTTCAACAGAGTCACCAGCCTCTTGGGCGAATCTTTCAAATTTCACTCGCACACACTCGCGTTGAACGATGATGCAGGACTGACGCTGTCATCCTCCGCATCCTCTCCTTCGTCTTCTCCAGAGATGGATGAAGACATGGAGAGCGAACTCGAATAATTATCGATTTCTTCCCTCTATCGCCTAATAGAGTAATTCTTAATGACCTTTATGACCAAAAACAAACAACCTACTACCCTTTTTAAATGACTTTTTTCCACTCTTAGTTTATTCTCATCCGTCAATTGTTGACGTGTGTGTCTATACTTTTTTAGCTTTTTTTTCGGGGCGGTTTATTTCATTTTTTATTATTTATCATTTTCATTTTCAGGCGTCTGTGGCTCTGTTCATTGAATGCATGGATTGAGCGTTTTTTATAAAATTCGTTTTCTTTATTTTGTGTTTTTTTGCATTCCCTTTTGCGCCATTCGTTTGGCCAAAACTATTTGGGGGGAAAGGGGAATTATTATTATATGGGATTTTTTATTTTTGCTTTCTCTCTGATTTATTGCGAAATTAAAGACTGGATGGGATTTTTTTGGTGAATATAGGATTTTGGTCGGTTTCTGGTCTCGGGTTGGGTGGGGAAAGCTCTTGCTTGGTTTTTAACGTCTTTTTTGCTTTTGTTGTTTTATTTTGCCTCGTTTGTTTTTTTGATCTTCGATTCTCCTCTTCATCATCATTATCTATCATCATTGTTTGCGTGTTCCGTTGTTTTTTTGCATTTGTTTTTTTTTTTTTTTTTTGAAGCTGATGTTTGAGGGTCGCTCTGGTTCAGCGACGGAGAGGTGCTTGTGATTGATTCGATTCTACTCTTGTTTTTTCTACCTACCACTTTTTTGTTTATAGTCGTTTTTTCTCCTCTCTGGTATTTATTGTACCACATATGTAGTGTGTTAGTTTTTAGTCTGAGTGTGAGTGTGTGTACTAACTCCGTTTTCTATTCATTGTTCTGGTTTTTTTGTCTTTGATATTTTTTTCATATGAAGCGGCGGAGTAGTAGGCTACGTAGTGATGAGTGAGGATGGGATGGGTTGGATTGGGCTTTTTTCACCTTTCTTCGTGGCTCCTTAATTGGAGCTGGTATTTTTATTTTTTTCCCATATACAAATTTTATACACCAGGGCCGCAATCTGTGGAGCTACCTTGCTACGCTGTTCTTACCCCGCGCTTGAAAGTGAATTGAAGCAGCCAAAAAGATGCTGACATTCCGATGTCACGTCGTCTCTGTAGGGAGTATGTTCCCCCTGAGCGTCTACATGTAGGTACTACAGTACATGTGTTTGAAGTGAAAAGATAAGTAGGTATATTGGCGGCGCGGCGCCTACATTCCAAACCCAGGTGTAAGTACTATCGACAACATCTGAAAAGACACTATATTCTAGCGTCTCCGTGTCTATTATGGGGTGGAGTACTTCAGTTCCCTGCAATTGCGGCCCCAGATTTTATGATGGCGAAAGAACGGCGCCTCCCTTCCCTTCCTGCAAGTGCGGGTTCATCGAGAAAAAAAAAACGGGGCGGCAGTATCGATGGCGTGTTTGATTGATTGACTCGGACACGTTGTTTACGAGCAAGCTGGGAGTGGGGGTGATGGTGGGTTTTGATATGCGGGGTAGATAGCCGTTAGTTTCAGCTGCCAGTGGTCTTCTTGCAAAAACCGGGAGTTCGTCTCATGACCTGCTGGGAGCGGGGAAATGAGGTGTGCGGATGTCGGGTATGTGGTTTAGGGTTGATTAACGTAACTCCGCCTGAACCTCAGCAGTATGGGTCCAATAGGGTTCGTTCAAAGAGAATATACCTGCCTAATCTTGTGACTTCTGTCCTTTCGATTCGGGATGATAGAAATCAATGCAGTTTCGAGGTTTGTCTCCATGTATGAACACGTCGTCGTCGTCTTGCCCATGCAACTGTTTTGGGGGCATCGGCAAGTAGGTACATAAGAGTAGTCTTTATGCCGTGTGCATGCTGATGCTGAATGGATGGGATGCGAAGGTTGGACAGGTGTAGGAAAGCATCTAACTTCTGGGGCAAAGATTAGATAGAGAACTAATGCTGATGCATGAAGGGAATGCAGGTGGGTTTGTGTGTCGTGGCGAACAATCAGGCTAGAAAGAAGAAACGTTTGATCGCGCTGGTCCTCTGTATTCTAGGCCGGTAATCGACGATATGAGCCCCATGAAGATACGAATGAACCGCTGACGCAGGCAATATCGCAAGATTCAGACCGGGGCATGTATGTATGTACTTCATATGAAATGATGTTAGTATACGCATCAAGTCAGCCACTACCGGCATACTTCGCAATATTGGATACCCGGCTATCGTGCTCAGATAGCGTCAAATTCTCGTATTAAGAACTGAAGATAACTTATATAGCGACTATATGAAGCTGTCAGAAACCACAACCTTCAGGATTTTCACCGTTGGCAAATGATGTCGTTTGGATAAGGGATACCTACTCTTGGTATGTATATCCGTGTTCCCTGTCGTTGTAGGCTTTGAAATTAAAAGCCAGCTGAGGTTCATCTGATGTGTTGAAGGCATGTACCGCATCTAGTGGTGGTCTTGTTAGTCGAAATTGTAATTGCTGGATGTCGTTGAAATAGACGTCTCAAACCCTGTCCACTAAAAACTGACTGTCTTTGGGGCGATCGGATCATGGGTCGTTAGTCAAACGCATGATTAAAGTCGTTCGACGACGAAAACGCGGCAGTCACAGGGTAGGGGGATTGCAAATACCTAATGGAATGCGGAGATAGTTTGGGTGCAACCAGATGTTGTTACGTCTCCATATCACATTTCAGTGATTCGCTCATCCCAAAAGATGCGATGGGTATGCACGAATGGTGCCCGCAGCTGCGTCCGATTTGTACAACAGTTCTGGAAGAGTACCCCGCCTTTCCCAGGTATGATGTGGGGATTTTCCTCCTTGCATAAATTATCGTGAAAAGTGCGGAGAAAGATCTGATGAATTTCTCATTCGCGATGATTGGACGTCGTATCGAGGGTCGCGTTGTTGGATCGAAAGTAATGCTACAGTGGATACTTCTCATTAGAAATTCCCGTTGCTTCCAATCAGGCCACAGATGTCCTCTCAAGTGACTCGACGACGATCGCCTAGTAGAACAATGTCGGCCGTTTGGGTGTTTGTCTTCGAACCGGAAAATTGGCGCAGTGATGTAGATAAGTTGCAAATTCTTTCGTGATAGGTGGGAGGGTCATTGGCCGAAATTCTACGAGATCAACGACTTAGAGGACTTGACTCAAATCCAATGAAACAAAGTTTCCATATTTGGAAACTCGTTTGAGCGACCCTTCAGCTTTTAGTCGTCAGGTTTTAAAAATGTTGTTTTTATATTAATAAAATTACGCCTGGATTCAATGGATCTCGAATACTTGCTTTAATCAATCTCCTTCATTGGTGCATATGCATTGCACATATTCGTTGGATACCAGACACCGGTCAACCATTGTTGTCATTTTCACTCTGAAAACCGACAGACCCGAGACTCGAACCAAGCAGCGATATTCACTGAATAGAAATGAAATCATGATCGCCACTATCGCAAAATGGCGTCGGTTTGTGGCTAGCGCTATATCGTCCCCATATACCTCCATGAAGTAGTAATAACTGTTAAGTATAGTGAATAGTACTTCCAGCCAAAGTACATATCGACTCAGTGTGGCGTTTCTAAGCATATGGGAGAGTACGCATGATACAGGTACCCCGCCGATATCGTCATACCCTTGGTATCCGTCACAACATCCCTCACCCCTCGCTAGAAAGGAGGGGCCCTACAGTAGAGGCCCTACAGTAGAGGCCAGTTTACTCGAGGGCCACCGCTTCAAACCTATTCATCCACTTAATTCCATCCTATGGTCTCTCACAGCCTCCGCAACATCACCCGATGCAATCTTCGATTGTACGCCCGAAACCGCCGCAATACCTACCCCCGCGACTCTCCACCTCTGCAATTGTCAACAGCACACTCAGCACATTCACCTCGTTGGGTCGGCGTGGTTGAGGCCCACAACGACCCCCGGTGGGATGGGGAATGTTGGGTTTCACGACAGCAATACCGTATTATATGGATGGATTCATTTTTTTGTGGCTGTTGCAACCTGCACACCCAACTTCAACAGCGATTGTTATTTGCCTTTGAAGTCTTGAAGTCGCATGGCAATCCTGCAAAGTCCGAAGTCCGGAAAATATAAGCAGGTATTCGGTTGGCTGTGTATCCTGCACATACTACACGTAACACAAGGGGGTGGATCCATTCAGTCTAGAGAATACGGTATCCTCAAAGCACTTGCTATTGGTTTTCATAAAGGAGGCTCCATACGCTTGAAGCGTGAAGCGGGGACGACTATATCGCACAATATGGGTGATATATTGTGGATATAAATGTTAGTATATTGGACTACTTACTTAGGTGAGTCAGTTACAGTGTGTTTTTATACACATCTAATACCTGTAATAAACTAGCCATATCCCCCACTTTTGATTCTCCCCGTCTTAACAATACTACATTCTTACATCCCGACTCAGTACAAGCATGGCATATCACTCCGGGCAGTATCAACTACCGTTCCCATTGCTCAATGCTCGCACTGACTCACCTGAGAGTGTTTGCCGGAGAGGTCAAAATCCGAAACCTCAACCAGTGGGGGTTGCAAGTTTATTCTTATCTAGAACGTCTGGGAAGATATGTCCGGAAATTCAGTGCAAGGTTTCCTGACAGTTGCAGATAAGGGCCCAAACTCGTAAGGTACGGAATCGCCTGGTGTTGGGATGTTGAGGACAAGCTGGCAGGCAAGATACACATGGTATGCTTGTGCTGAGAGGATCAGCACAATGTGCACTTTTGAAGTACTGGAGAATTAACAACATGTGCACTTTTAAAGTGCAATTTAAAGTGCCCCACCACGGTTGCGGCAAAAGGGAGGGTCGCTTCTCCAAACCCCAGTACCGAGCACCTCTACACCGCGTTACTATACATATCGGTGGCGTCTGTGTGCTTTTCGAAACCCTCGCACCGAATACGTTTGCAGTTTCGTTGGGTGGGAATCCCAGCTAGCCAGCTCCATGTCAAATTTTGTTTCCTACCAGTGCAGAATTTCCACTATTTCTACAACGGCACTCCGGGGCAACGCTGGCTGCTCAAATGCGGAGTGGTTGAACCAGAGGCAATATTGCTTTTCTTCATCGATGCGCCTGGACTGGATGCCACCACACAACTATGGCTATCAACATATAGCAGAAGCTATCGCAGTGGACCACAATTATCCTGGCACAGAAATAGGAATTCATATGTTGGGATTCCCGGGAACTTGGGAAATGAGAGAGATATGGGATTCTCTATCACTTCCCCAACTCGAGAAAGCTGCCTGTGGTTTCATATCGCAGAAAATATACACTTCCGATCACCATGGCCGCGTCAACGATCTTCTGGGACGTACCGCAGCCGTTGGGATCGCGCCAATAGAGCGTACTTGATAATATCACAGGTCCCTCGCCCGCTGCGCCGACGGCCCTTGCCGTTTGGGGGCCGGTCAACAAAGGCAGTGTTTGATTCTTAAGTCGCTTCTTATGATCTTAAGCGCGTTCGGGGCAGAAAGTCTCGATGTTATGCTCATCTTCTGACTCGAATTTAGGACTTGGTCCGCACACCCAAAGCCTCGATCCTGGCAGGCATAAAAAAGCAACTGTATGCCATGGCGGATATCCGGTGACCGGCGAAGGAAGCGGTTAACTACTTGTGTGTTGTTACCACACCGCGCTTACACCGGCAAGTCCAGATTGGGAGCTATTTCTTCTTGTGGGTGCGTGCTCGATTTGCACTTTGAACCTTGATAGAAGGTATTGTGCTAAATCGTGAATCTAGTTGATATCCCCATTTTGGGCTTGTAGAAGAGGTGTAATGTCGATGTGATGTGTTGGTTTCTGACCGTTCGTTGTTTTTGATATCAACCCCAAGCACCTACCAGTAGCGAACCAACAGGGTAGTTAGGGTCCAGTCATGCCGAGCGATCCTTCCGCCACGAGGGTCGGTTTGACAGGTCTCTAACATAACGCTTGGTGTATGGGGGTCCTTTTTGGTTGGTCTCTGCACTGCGGCGAAAGGAGAAACAGACGTGCATAAGCCTCCGACAGACTGAAGGCATTCTACTGGCTGGATGCAGCACACCAGCCGTTTGTTTTGGGGCTGCGGCTGGCTGCCCTTGTGATACAAGATTCACCAGTTTGTGTTTTGACATCCCCTCGGTGAGGTTGGGGAATGGATGGAACCAAGTTCCGGCCAATTACTCCAGCTTCTCTTGTGCAGGTGGCGGGAACGGCAATCGAACGGCAGAATGGAGATTTGCGCAATCCACCTTTCATAAAGCAACATTTCCCTACGTTTACGTCAGATTGCCATCGCCAAATCGAACTTGAGTTTGAAATTGGTTCAACGCCTGAATACCTAGTGTAAGTGTTCCTTAAGCCTGGGAATAAGAGCTTTTTGTTGACCTATTAATACAGTTCCTCCAAACAACCCGCATATTTTCGAACCGCATTATAGTCATGGACCGTCCACGAACTCGGTCAACAGGCACTCTTTCTTCCTCCTCCTCCTCCTCCTCCTCCTCCTCCTCCTCTCCTACTTGCAAGGGGCTTCCATCCATTGGCTCAGAGGGAAGAGTCCGCAAGTCCAAAGTCCGCAATAAGAGCAGCTCAAAGTCCAAATCCAAATCCAAACCCAAGTCCAATTCCCCTTCAACCACCACCGGTCCGGCCTCGTCACGGACCACAACTTCCTCCTCCGCCACAGCTACCTCCACCACCACCTCTTCCTCTTCCTCCTCTAAAAAGCTCTCCCGGGGAGATATCATCTCCCAAGCAATCCTCCAGGGCGCGCAGCTCGCACTCTCTATATCCGCGGAGTTTCGCGACAAGCGTGCCGCTCTTTATCGTTCGAAAGCTCGAACGATAACAGAGAGCCTGCGGCGGCAGGGTAAGCGGCGGGCCGCGATGAAGTATGAAGCGGATGTGGACCAGTTGATCGCGGAGTTCATGGCAGATGGGGAACGACAACTGATCGGGCTGGCGGAGAGGTATCAGCAGCTTGCGGCTGGGGCGTATGTCACGGCGATGGCGCAGGAGGAAGCAGATGGGGGCAACGCCACCACTGGCACGATGAGGGGTCATTGGTTAGACACCGTGTTGCGGAAGATGGAGGGTTGAGGCGGAGTGAGGGGAGTGAAGGGTTGAGGGGTTGATGGGGATTGTGTGTGTTGTGTGTGAAAGAAAGTAACCAAATCATTTAAATGGGGGTGACTCGGGGGTGGGGGGGAGGCAACGAGTGGGGCGGTCACTCATCTATCAATAGTGTCTTGTAAATATTCCATGGAACCGTGTGTTAATGTCATGTTTAATCTGCCAGACTTATGTCCATTCATATGTGTGCTAGCCCAAAACAAATCCCAACATATCCGCGCTCCTTAGGTATACAGCGTTTCGGTGAACGCGTTCAACCCAAGGCCCTCCTTTGCCACATCCTCCTCCTTCAAAAAGTCCAACGGCATCTCCACCAACATTCCCCTCACAGCACTAAGAATCTCCTTCACCTCCCGAGCACCCTGGGCTCCAGGCGAGAACTCACTCCTGACCACATGCCCCCACTTTTCGGGAGCCTGTGGCTCCGGTTGACCTTCCTTCTTTTCCTTCTTGGGCACGGCAAAGTGCTTGCCCCAATACTCGTCATATTTCTTCCAGTTTGTAACTGAATCGTGAGGTATAGCATGGAAAACTTTTGCAAAAACATCCTGTGGTATTACACACGTCAATACGAGATGTTATACGCGGAAGATATTGGTTTTTTCATACCGTGTTGACCCGAGCAGTTTGGTTCCAGAAATTCCAGAACTCATCGGACAGTGGATCCTCGACCAGACGATCTTCGGGGGAATCAAAGTCGTAAATATTGGGGACTGGGATTGGCTGCATATTCTCATCTACCGTGTGAAAGTTCTGAGCGGGGATGAGCCCAAGGTGTTTTCTGAAGATTTGACGGCGGAGCGTTGCGGCGAAGTGGGAGGCGGTGAAGTGGCGACCGTTCATGCAAGATGGCAAGGGTGTGGGATCTTCGATGATACATGCAATCTCAGAGTCCCTATCTCCTAATTCTGACCTATCGTTGAGATTTGCAGAGCCCATGAGGACTATGCGGTCATCTGCAATCATGAGCTGTTGAGGAAGGGGACTTGTCAGTTTTATTTTGCTGGATCTGTGTTGGGCAGAACAAGTACCTTCGAGTGGACATATAGTTCTTCGCTGACGAAGGCTTCAATCTCTTGGTCTGGGTTCCCATCCCATGGTACTTGGCGAATGTCTCCGCCGCCCAGCATCACACACTTAGCGACCGAATCCCATTGTCCACCAGACCCAAGCTTTGGTGCGTGGCGTTGATAGCGTTCATACTCGTCCCCTCTAATTGCGGATCCATACGCTCCTGTGCCATGCTGACCGTAACCAACGCCACCACCTACAGCTTCATCATGGGCCCGGGCCGCACTCTCATAACTGACACCGGAGGCTTCTTTTCCAGCCTCTGCGCCGGCAAAGTTGATGCGGTCGTATGAGCGAAGGTTGTAGAAACGGATGTATTGCTTCGGGTCAATTCCAGCCTTTGCGATTTGTTCCATAATAGAGTATCCGCGATCTCGGTTGATTCTGTTCAAACACCGCCATTTAGCAAGAATCAAATACACCCCTTGCTCAAGGCTACGTACGATCTTTGTTGAAACTCTATGATTGCGCGGGTACCCAGCGCAGGCTCACCTTGCAAGTCTCCTGCAAATCCCGGAATTGCTGGAATAACAACTACGATCCTGAAGCGTTCAGCGTCATTTCGTGCCCGGATAATTCGATCGACAATCGCCCGTCCGATCATGTTCAAAATCGGTTTTTGGTTGGGGTCCGTCGCGGTGATAAAGAACTGATTTTCGATGTACACAAAGTGTTTGGCGGCAGAGATAATCTCGATGTATGCGTTGGCAATGGAATGTTCCTTCTCAGTTGTTCCATGAGACCACTTGCTGATAGAACGGCAAATCTGCAAGCGGACTCCCTCAGGTTCTGGACGTCTCTCGTACTCTTGTGGGTAGTCGTCATAATCTCCCTTTTGCAAATGATGCTGAACCTTTTCTTTGAGATGTCGGCGATGGTAGCCATGGCCGCCTTCCATAAAAGATTCGTCCAAGGGAGAATATCGCGGAACTTGACGGGCGTCGTATTTAACTCTGTAAATGTAGTTCCATCGCTGAGTAAAGTGCACCTTCAGGTCATACACCGCGGGGCCCATCAGAGACATGGCAACGTCTGTCCAACCCATTCTGGAAAGTTCTAGGCGAGAAACTGTGTTGTCTTCATATTTGTCGACATGTTGGAAATCAAGGAAGCGGGCTAAACAATCGACACTTTAGCATATTCGGCCAAATGTGAAAAGGCAAAACTGTACCATTATTGTAATCTTGTCCAGGGAAGATGATCGCATTGACATCACTAGGATGGGCATCGGCGATGGGATGTTCATTTGTGTCAAACTATGTAGTGGACGCTTCAGCAAAGCCCGGATCAATGGGGACAAGACAAATTTTACCCTCCCAAAACACAGGTCCAGACCACCCATGAAGGCAATCTCATCGTCAATCAGACACAATTTTTCGTGATGGGCAAAGTACAAGGTGATGTCGTCTTTAAAGCCATAAATCCTAGTTTTATGAGTTATAATTTTGGGGTTAAACCACCTGGCAAACGTACCCCATAAGGCCATCACCGACTTTATAATTGCCAGTTTTTAACTTCGCCCAGGTGTTACGGATAACATTGTCACGATCTGGCAAATGATCCGGATGTCTAAACACACATATATTAGGATGCAAGTCTTCGAGAGCATGCTTAGTATGACGCGAATCAACTATAGGGACACCGCCATGAGCGTAAAATTAGAGTCTTATCTTTCAAGCCACAAAAAGGCAAATGGAACGGAGCCAGTGGCCAAAGTTGAAAGCGCATTGAGTGCAGGATAGTATCAGAGATGATATATAGGGTGACGGTAGGAGTTAAGAACTTACGCGAGAGAGCCTGCGTAACTTCTTTGTAAACAATGACATTAATACGCACTCCTCGTGCGGCTGCGGCCTGTAGCATTCTGTCCAATCGGTACTGCTCGTTTAGTTTGGGAGGTCGTCGCAAGTATAACTCAGGGCTCAGCCACCCTGAATAGGGTCAGCTATCATATCCAAGCTATCATGTGATGTCCACATACAGTCTAGAATCCAGATAGTTTTGCGGGCCTTCTCCAGCGCCAACGATACTGCGAACATGTAGTCCTTGCCGTCAACATACCATTTGGCCCCGTTGCCGTTGCGAACAGGGGCAAAACTTTCAAATCTGTTTCCAGTCTTTGCTTCTGGAACGACTACGCCAGGTGTGGCTGGGAACAGAGTTCTAGCATAATTGTGAATTGAAGAGCTGAGTCCCTTCGTAAACGTGTCCAGCACACTTCCACCTTGTCCGCTTGTTGTTTGTGTAGGTGTGCCAGAGAAGTATGTAGATCCTGTCCCCTCGCCATGATCCTGTGCGGACGAGTGAGCTTGTGGTTTGTATCTACTGCTGGGAGCACCATCCGTGGAGTATTGGGGACGTGAGGAAAAGCCAAGATTTCCTCCTCCTCCTCCTCCTCCTGCGCTATATACAGACGGCGGAGGGCCGGGAGGCGGACCCGGAGGTTTATATTCGCCTTGATAGCCACCCTGAGGCGGAACAGAGTTGGGAGGTTGTTGGTACTGACCCTGGTAAATCCCTTGAGGCTGGACAGAACTGGGAGGCGGTTGATATTGGCTTTGGTATACTCCCTGTCCGCCATAAGATTGGTATTGCTGAGGAGGAGGGGGAGGAGGAGATTGGTATCCATATGTGCTTGGTGGAGGAGGAGCACGGCTGTAATCACCAGGCGGCGGACCAGGCGGTGGGCCACCGTATTGTGCGGTAGGCACTGGTTGGTCGTAAGCATACTCTTCTCGTCTCTGATACTCCCCCCTAGCGTCGTAATGTTGCGGTGGTGCCTGGTTATAAGACTGCGGCGGTGGATATTGTTGTTGGCCAGGCACACCATATTCACTACTAGGGGGAGGTGGGTAGTATTGAGCGTCACCTCGATATGCACCGTCGTATCCCGAAGGGGCCTGAGGTTGGTATCCCTCTCGTCCTTGGTAGCCATATCCAGAGGCTCCGCGCTCCCCACCGTGACTGGCATATTGCTGTTGCACTTCCCCGTAATCCCCTCCACGCTCTCCTCCACGCTCTCCTCCACGCTCTCCTCCACGCTCCCTGCGTTTCTCCTCCTCTTTCTCTCGCTTCTTCAATTCCTTCTCGCGTCTTTTGCGCTCCTTCTTTTTATCATACTCATCGTCGCTTCGATCTTCGTCAGATTGGTTGCGATATTGGTGAGACTCTTTGTACTCTCTGCGGCTTGGTTCTTCACCGGAACCATGGCGCCGATGGCGGCGGTCTGGAGATCGCGACGACTTGTCCTTTCCCATATCCAATAGTGGTTTTTCTGTTGTTGTTTTGGGCGAATACAATCGAGATCGAAGGCACGTAGTAACTGGCGGGCGAATTTAAGGGAAGGAAGCGCTGTTCTTAGCTGCTTGCGTTCAGTTGCTCCCAGACTGGGTGGGGGTTCAGCTTGGGGGGATACTTGCTCTATATTCGGCTATGACGTGAGCGTGCGCTAAACCCAGCAGCGCAACGTTGCAATATTGACTACATCGCAACATCGAATATCGAATGGGATCGATCGATATCGCGATCCAACTGCCTATCATATCACTTCAAACTCGAAGACCTTCCATCTTGCGGGAAAAGTTTTTCTCAATGACCCCGTGCTACAAAATCTTGCAAAGACCATGAACATGAGTTCATCAAATCCATCCCAACACAAGGGATCCCGGGCCCGCAGGAACACGACCACCTTCAGCCCCATACGCCATCCAGGAATGACTACGACCACTAACCAAGGGACCAGAATCGCTCCCATTGTTTCCTTCTGTTTTCTGCCTTATGGTTCCAAACTCTGGAACTGCCTCGCTTCCATACTTACATGACTGTAGCTAGCCGCGGGCAATATTCCTAAGCGGTCAGATCGTCAAATATCCGGTCAATGCTAGCGGCGGCCTTTAAATCTTCATCTGATCGTACAGATGATTCCAGATGTGGATTACCGAATCAACCCCTGCAGAAGCTTGCAGTAGGCATATCTCGACTGAAATTCTGCAACCGTAGATCCATACTTGAGTAATTTCGCCCACACCATAAGAATATACACTGCAAATAGCCACAAATATCCATCATGTCTCGGCTAAGTGCCAGGAATCTATAGATCTTCATATAGATACAAGTTTGCGCCAAGGTAGATGTCTACCATAGAATCTAACGGTGTTGATATCCGATTTGTTTGTAGCGCCGCAGGCAGCATATGTGTGCAACCCAAATTCCGGTCTTTTATTCGCTCTGAAAGTTGTGAAGGTACATGGACTGCAAAAATGGATAAATGAAAGCAAGGATCGGGCATCCTGCGGCGCTACAAATAAACCGGATACCGTCAGATTCTACGGTTTATATATCTAGGCTGCGGGGAGCCATGACCAGGTCAGTTCATGCCGAGGGCAGCTTTCCAACACGTACGATGACCGGTCTATGGATCTATAGATAGCCGAGTGCGCGGTGAATCTCGCCGTTTGCATGGCCCAGGATATATATATATATGTCACTCTCATTAGAGACGTGGGCCCTGGGCAATTCCAAAATCACGTTCAAAATTCCCACCTATTTAGCCAATTAACGGTACGATCGACTATAGATCTACCCGCAAGTTGTGCGGTCAAGAGTTAGAACTCTCACAAAGATTTGTCCGAGGCCCACGGTCTCTACTTATTCTCATTTTGCTCTTCACACCTCTAAAGCTTTTCTCTTCTCCAAACTAATAGATCATAGCACTCAAAGGTTCTTGGCCTTCAGACTCTGCACGCCAGGACGCTCTCATTACGTCCACGTCGTTGCTGTTGGACTCAGTGTTACTCACACTTCGACTTTCTTTTAAGTTGGACAAAGACAAAAATGAATAGTCTCGTTAGTCAAGGCCATGTCCTGAAACAGCATAATCTCAGTCTCCAACACCAGCATCACTGTTGGATGGTCTCGTTTTCTGACAGAAGGAAATGTGGCTTGCGATGGCCAAGAGAAGCACCGTACCTAGGTAGATTCCTGCTTCCCAGTTTCGTAGAGTACTTCGAATTCTGCGTTACTCTTTTGTTTCAAGGGTTGTAATCTAAAGCTGGGATGTTGGCATAAATATTTTAGGTATTTTTGTTGTGCTTTTACAATTATTCTCCTTTCGCTGCTGGCACTTTTTTGGGCGCAATTGAGCTTGAGGCGGCAGCCTATTAGTACCGAAGCTCAAAAAGTCAAATGCGACAATCGACAACCGACATTACCACACCAAAAAAGTTCACTCGCTTATTTAGAGGTGGCAGACTGTAGTAAAGTACTTGACTTGAAATTAATTAATTAATTAATCGATTTAAGAAGAGTTATTTGAAATTGAAGAGTGATACTTAAGTACTTATGTAGTTAGAATTTGGTATTGGTGGTAGTGGGCAGAAACTGAATATGAATTTGCAGATGCAATGTGAGTCTAGCAGTAGTGAAAGTACTTGACAGAAGACTCAGACATGCTAGTGATAAACATCTTAGGTGAAAGTAAATAATAAGAATTGAATATAGAGTAAAAATGGGAATAGTAGGTAGAATCATGGAAATTAAGCTACTCTTATCACAGAGGATGCTTCTGATATAAGTATATCCAGCACAAGTGAAAAAAAAAGTGGCAGGTAAACATACCACCCCTCCTCTTGCTGCTAATAAATTAAAAAATCTCCCTCTACTCACTATTAAAGAGAATTTATTTTTATACATCCTCCAACTGTGTAAGGCGAACTTTTTTTTGGCGTGGTATGTCGGTTGTCGATTGTCGCATTTGACTTTTTGAGCTTCGGTACTAATAGGCTGCCGCCCTTGATACTTTTGCTCCTTTTGCGTTAATTTCATTCGCTCGTTCGTCTTTCTCGGGTTACAGATTTTGAGTGTCATATCTGGAGAGGCTGACCTGTCGATGAATGCTTGTTTGGCCATGGGGGTTCATACATCAATATTTACGTCTCGAATTACCTAGGAAGATTGCCTTACAAAAGAGATTTGAAGGTGTCAGTACTTATATGGCAGAGTTTTTGAAGACGCCAAGCTTCCGCTAAAAGCGGGAGATCGACCTTATCCGGGGGTAAGCGACCAGGGGAGAATATTCAGTGAACTTCAGCCTCTACCAGTTGTGCTAATTTCCAGTCGTTTTTCAAGCTTTGTTTTACTCAATCTGTGCACAGCCGATTCGATTTTGTATCGTGACTGCCAGAATAGATACGTCCGATCACTTACCGCCGAGTACGTACATATCACCTTTCTAGATGTTGAATAAGAACTTCAAATCCAACGTTATTCGGCGTTAGAATGTCGATCAGCTGAGGTTCCCTCTACGGATGCATATGGCAGGCTGGAAGAAGTGCGAACTGATATGTACATGTAGTTGCAGAGCAAAAGGTTATACCGAAAGAAGCATCCCGTCGAGTGCTCAGATGCATTGATGTGCACTTTTTTGCCAGGATTCTGCTTATACCCGGGCCCGCAAACTGACTATTTGATCCGACAGCTCTACAATATGGCAGAGAAGAGGCCACGACTCCACGGTAATTAAGGCATCATGGTATGCACAAGAGGGTGTGATAGCACGTTTGAATAGAGTTCACTTTTTGGCCTCGTTTGTTGGAATCGGATCAGAAATTGAAGGAATATATCAGGTGCAACGGTGGGAGATGGACTATCTCTGGAGTAAAATGTCCAACTGCAACCTTCTCGTCGATGCCTTGCAGATTAATGTGGAACGAGCTCGGTCTAGACCTCCTTCATCGTTCCATAGTTTCTAGTTCATGGCACTCACACTTAGAGAATTGGATTGTAGTACTAGTTCGCCAGCATAGAAAATCTTCATGTCACCTCTGGAATATTCAGTATGGTCATGGGTAAATCTCTCAATTGTTCAATGGGCCAGCAACGGGCCACGAGACCAAGATAGAAGCAAGCATATCCAAGATACACATGATGCAAAGTCTCGTTGGCGTTATCTTCTTGAAATTGGAGAGAAAATTATCATGATCAAGAGGTTTCGAATTTCACAGATACAGATCATCGCTAGTCACTCACGCAATATAAATCCCAGCCTGTCAATGTACGGGTAGACGAGAAATTTATATTTATATTGCGGGCGCTCGAGACTTGAGATTCCCCAAAATTGCGCTTCCAAAACCCAATCTAACACATCGATTACTACTTCCATACATCTCTTCCTTGGTAGTACCATTGTTTCGCTTATAATTAGTGTGGCACATAGGAGGGTTAATATTATCAGCAGCATCAATAATAAAATGGCGTGACATCTTCTAATTCTTTGATTGGAATTGTGCGAAGAGCCCCGCATTTACCCCGCAAATAGTGAGAATTTACCACCAAACTTTCCATTTTCTTCATGCAAGCCTTCAAATCTCAAGCCTATCTCAAAGATTGTTTCCCCACCACTACCCCGCAATTGCAAGGCACAGACTCGATAGCAAAACTTCCAGATATTGCCTGCCACATGGTCGACCGGTCATCTCAACTCACGCGTTTGCTGCCGTAATATACTCAAGTACGTAATACCGGCAATTCAGATACGGAAGAAAAAGACTATTTGAGGAAGAAAACTCTAAAAGAAAATGCAAGTTCTCTGATAGCCGTAATATCCTCAGGATCGGGAGCCTGGTTGAGAGTCGGACGGGCCACCGCCCCAGCCAGTGGGACATCTCCATAAACTCAAAGTTGCTGATCGGCAAATGGCTCAGTCCACTGACTACCTATGCCGTCCCAGTTGTCCGTCCGATCCTATATTTCTAGAAACCTCGGCAGATGCCCCAGAAGTTAGTTGAAGCGGGGAACCCTCTGCAAGGATTTTCGGCCGAATATCAATTACATACGACCTCACTCGCCACAACTCCAAAAGCAAACGACGGTTTCTTTGATATTACAGCTTACAATAATTACAATCTTTTGTTTCGAGAACTATGCCGAACTATGTCAATTTGCTTTTATTGTGTGTTTGCGAGGCAGTTTTGACCACTCAGTGAAAGAAAACCTTGCAGTCACCAAATTCACCCCAATATCAGGCCTAGTTCCAGTGCTATCAGCAAGGACGATGTGCATCGACTCGGTAAAAACCCCTGAACGCTATTGAGCGCTTTTTTGAGCTGCAGCTTGAAAGTTTGTGGAGTATTCAGAATCGGCTGTCGTCTCTGCGGCTGCCATTGCCGCGGACCCAATGAATCTCTACAGATCTGGCCGTATATTTTCTTCGTCTCACCCCAGAATTTGCACCAACATGATGCTACCTTCCTCACCTTTGTCTCCCAAATAATACATCTTCAGCCGCCAGCGTTACTTGAAACAGCATTTCAGAGCCAGCCCAGCCCCTCTTTTGGGGCTGGGCATTGCCATATGCATGGCTGTTAAACGTGGTATGTTGAGTCAGAGTTGTGAAGAGTTCTATCTGTTAATTGATATCTCTTTGTAGAAGTTTACAGCCTCCTCCCACTGACGCAGGCTATATCAACGACAATCCACCAAATTTACCTCATACGCCCGGGAATATCGGACCTGGAATCGGTATCTGATTATAAATTTACTCAGTGCACCTATTCCTTCCTCTTCGCCACATCCTCGGAACAATCTCACGATTTCATCCATCTGCGAGCCTGTCGATCTGTGGCGGAAAGAGTACCCCACCGCAATCGATAGAAGCGACTTTCAATCGACAGATGGACCTCCATGGATAGACGTCTGCGAATGTGAATTATATAGGAAGGAACTGTCGCTCCGAGTGGTCCAACGCTTGGATTCCATGATGGATCCACACCCGGTTTGGACGGCATCACCATTAACAAATTACCGATGGCCCCCCAACTCCAATCGCCACCTAGGGATTGGGCTTCAACTGGAGCGCAGCCAATAACTTACATAGCATACGTCTCTGGGTGTGTTGTGGGTGGCCCGCCTTCATCTGCATCATATGTGGTACCGCTCGAAAACGTTCTCCTATCCAGACGCTGGGACACCTGTCCACTGGATGGATAAACGTTTGGGCCAAGATTCTATGCTGCTGAGATTCTGTTACATGGACTTCACTCTTCAACGAATCAAAAGTCTTCGTGAAGCCGTGCCTGACAACTCTTGCGACGCACCTAGGCCAACATCTTGCCTCTGCACGTCGGGTAGAAACCCTCGAAAGGCGACAGAGTCACTCTACAGTGACTGTATCGGATCCACTACGCCCAAAAGATACTCGAATTCAATTCCTCTGCATCGACAGGAGCGCATCATCGAGAAATAGTATACTAGACTTCAGTTTACTGGTGTCGACGATATGCTGGGAGGACCGGTGTGGGTTTTCGGAATGGATTCGTCATCATCCCACGTGTACAGATGCAAGGAAAAGGTCGATTCTCTGTACGGATTCCGATCGATGACACCTTCGGAAACTCGACGCCATGTAGCAAATCTCCTAGACAGAGATAGATTCATCTGCCCTATGTGAGAGCCAGAATCCATACGATCAGTTGCTTCGGAATTCCTCCGCAGTCGTTGTGTTCTTATAGCTAGTCCAAAGTCCGCAATAAGGAACAGCTCAGCGGCGGAAACTCGGTTTATATTCAAATTGGATTCAACCGGATTGGGCTATCGGTGGTCTTTAATGCACCGGGGAGCTACAATACCCGGGCTTGGTGGCGAGGTTTCTTGTCTCGGACTTTCAACTTGCCCGTGGGCCTCATAAAACGGATGCGGAGTATCAACTTAGTTGGTAGCACGGCGCCGGCAGGCAGTAAAGCACCATTACCCTCCTTACCGGCATCGCAAGCAATTTGAGCTTTGAGTGTGGATGAAACCGGGCAGAATCACCCGACTCTACTTCACCGTGGATACCGGGAAAAAAACATGCAAAATCAACGAAACATCCGATCTTCACGCAGAGTCGATCACTGTCTGGTTTCTCGAATTCAACTCCTAACCTTTTTAACTTTTTTATAAAAACTCCCTCTCGCTTCGCTCGAGGTCGTAGGAAAAAAACATGCAAAATCGTGCCGGGGAAAAGAAAAGAATCATCGCGGCCGGTGGCTCATATGCGACAATTACAATGGCAGCATACGGTACATGACATATGGCTACAATACCGGATTGATTCCAGCGAACTTCGCTCGTCAAGCTACTGCGCATGCACGTCTATCCGACGAACTCATCGTAACACCATTCCATCACGCAATCTCGATGAAAAACGTGTTGGATATGAAGAACGAGTGGACGACTGCAAGATCTCCGCCTTATCCGGAATATAAGTGTCCAGTTCTGCGTGATGATATCTCTCGATGAAGTTCCTGAGTATGAGCGTCTATACAAAGAACTCATCGTAACACCATTCCACCACGCAATCTCGATGAGAAACATGTTGGATATGAAGGACGAGTGGGACTGGGTAGCGCCCTCAAGGCAATACCCGTGTTCCGTACTTGCCACCCGGATTTGGTGGTCGACCCCAAGGACATAGAAGTTCTCCAGCTCCAGGAAGGAGATGGAGCTCTTTGCTGCCTCTCGGGGAAGCTTGTCGCATCTTTCTTGCGACAGACCAATTCAGGTGGCAGTTTTGGGGTCGATATACTTATTGACGACCCCACCCGCGATCTCCTTTGAAAAATTTCTCTTCAAGTCTGGTTAAATCGCTCTTTGGACAGAAAATTTCCTTGCCACCTCGAAGGCGTCGACGATGCACTCGGCCTGTTGAAAAACAACCGGCGGATTGCACATTTTAGAACGGGTATCTCTACATCAAAAATTTCCTTGCCACCTCGAAGGCGTCGACGATGCACTCGGCCTGTTGAAAAACAACCGGCGGATTGCACATTTTAGAACGGGTATCTCTACATCAAAAATTTCCTTGCCACCTCGAAGGCGTCGACGATGCACTCGGCCTGTTGAAAAACAACCGGCGGATTGCACATTTTAGAACGGGTATCTCTACATCAAAAATTTCCTTGCCACCTCGAAGGCGTCGACGATGCACCCGGCCTGTTGAAAAACAACCGGCGGATTGCACATTTTAGAACGGGTATCTCTACATCAAAAATTTCCTTGCCACCTCGAAGGCGTCGACGATGCACCCGGCCTGTTGAAAAACAACCGGCGGATTGCACATTTTAGAACGGATGTCTCTACACCCAATTGCAATCCGTTGGACGAGGTGCCCATTCTTGACAATAAGGGCAATCCTTTGCAGGCGGCAGATTTGAGTGGTGTCGCCGGCGTCGTTGAGGTGAATGTATATTTTCGGATTTGTTTTTGTAATGCTTCAAGGGGTGATGGCGTTCATCTGGAACGGACAGGCACCATCAGCCGAGGGATTGAAGAGACGGAATACATCAAAAGAGGTGAACCTCACACATCACAACCATTGAGACAAAAACCGGACTACCCACGGGTGACAATGAAAAGGAATGGGGGAAGCTGGGATTAAGCATTCAGAGGATCGTCACTGAAGCAGAGAGTTTCAGCTTTGATTTCTTCAGATTTACGGGGGCGTCATGCAACACATACAACATCCTGGTTTCCACGATTTCGGACACGTTATGCTTTTCCTGAATGGCAAGAATCTAAAATGCCGATTCAAGGAAGCTACGCCGCTTGACTGCTTCACCAACTGCATTTCAAACACAATCGATCTAAGTTACCTGCAAAGGAGACCACTTGGATCGACATTGCAAAGGAGATTGTTCACCCGAAGATGGGAATACCTGGGCAGTTATACGACACGGAGGTCTCAACGTATACGATATAACTACAACCGGGATAACTTGTATGCGTCAGCATCGTTCGCGGGATGATCCGGGATGTGAAGACTCGCTGGAACTCCACATTGGATATGTTGGAGCGGGTATATGCCCTGCGAGTTTACACTGATCATTGGGTTACTCAAGTGCCGGCTCATCATGTGTACCGTCCACTTCTTCTTAACTATGAAGAATGGGACGTTATATGATCGACTAGAGGTGAAACGGATCAAACAATTTGCCGATCCGATCGCACAGTCAAGAGCAGAAAGGTTGGCATTTGAAAAGGCCGCAGCAAATTAGACCAGTATCTGATGACGTTTCTTAAACCAATCCGACGAATTGATCAATCACTTTGACAACGTTGAAGGTGCCTTGGCACCAGCCCTCCGCCGGAGAACAGCCCCGGAGAATACTCTCCCGTGCGCCCAGCGGATCCCGACGATGAGCTACAGGCAGAACTCCTTCGGCTTGCCGAAGACGAACCGGCCCCATCAAGGGTAACCACCGCTGTCGAGCGAATCATCCAGGGTGGGTGCGAGGTGGGGAAGCCATTCATTTCGGCATACTACGAGATTTTCTTTGGGCGCGGAATTCGGGTTGGAGTCCCCAGGGCATGGCACAGGTGCGCGGTCAGCTCACGGCGAAGGATATTCGTTGGGGCATTTGTCTACTCCCAATTCCTACGATGGCATCTCTCTCCGCATCATGAGCGTGGACGAGGACGCCGACCTCTTCGGGTGTCTTGGTCCGTACAGAGGAGATCCCGCTTCCCCCGCCAAATCCAAATCCATCCAAGGGACGGGTTGCCGACCAACCGATTCCACAAAGTCAAGCTCCCCATCATCCCCAATGGCTTCAGTTGCACGACGGTCAAACTCCCCCTTTGTTATATGAGACTCGTTCCAGTGGTTAGCTCCAGCATTCTTATCAACCACATCCTGGATTTGCCAGATTCAACAAGCCGTATACCGCTCCTAATTCGATCTGCCAGCACCTCCTCGAACCGACAGACCCGTTCGACGACGATACCAACCGGGACAGGCAGCTGGGGGTTGTTTTCACAGCCATGTTTTCGGAAGACGGGCTGGAGAGGTATAAGTGGGTGTTGGAGAAAGCGGGCGAGCATGCGGTTTTGGAGCGGTGGCAATGGCAGTGGAAGGTGATGACAGTGGATAGTGTTGGGTTAAGTTTCAGTGTTGTAACCCCGTTCACTATAAAGGTGGCGAGGGTAGTTGCTCATGTAGAAGGAATCAAGAGGAATGAGGAAGCAGTTTCTGTAAGATTTATGTGCATGTACTGTAGCCCTTGCAGGAATGTGAATTTGTCACTGCAGACACAGAAGCGCACCTTCTCCAAACTCTGCCAGAACTTCATTCTCCTCATCACCACTGAGCAGCAAATCCCTCAGGAACGCTCTCACATGCTCGAGCTCCTTCCCGCTAACCTTGACTAACACAAACCCTCTTACATTTGCAGCCGTCCATACAACACTTCCTTTCTTGCCTTCGTCCTTCTTGAAATCGCCTCTATTATCAAAATTCCTCCCTCCAATTCTGGGCTCATCCCCGAATCTCCGAAGCATACAATTCGCCAAGTTCGCGAACTTGGGGCCATGGATTATTAGCGTCGCAAACACCGTGAACCCTTCCATCCGCCGTTTCAGCCCTTCTGCATCATCCGTTTCTCGCTCAAGAATAAGTGCATCCCGCAATAATAATCGCTTGGACCCGTTGGAAGCGCGTGGGATGAAGAATTCGTTCCGGGAAACAAAAGAGGCAAAGTCCCAGTGCTCATTCCTCGCGGACCGACCTTCCGAAACCCAATCCAGCACTATCAACGAAGCCGAGTCGTCCGTCGGAAGATGAAAGACTTGGTGCTGCTTAAACGCCGAGTCGGCGAAGGGTTGTATCGGGTCCGGTAGCAGAAGTAGCGAAGCGTTCGGGTGTAGCGTGCAGGTGAGGACTTGGGAGGTAAGGTGCTCGGGCGACTTGAGCTTGAAGATCTTGGTGCTGCCTTTGCGGTTTCCGTGAGAATAGCGATCGATGGCGGTGGCAGGCACAGACTACCTTGCGTCAATAGGCAGAGCTTTGCCGAGTCTTCGACGGTCACCGTGAGGTTAATCTTATCGTTGGAGACGAGGCCGCCGCCGTAGGAGAGGATAAAAACGGTTAGACATTTCGAGGAGGGGACGGAGGAGGAGATGAGCTTGAGAGGATACTGGAAGGACAGAGAGGGAAGGACGAGACGCGATGGAGGCAATAGACGGGCACAGATGTGTCCTTCGCCGGGGATGCTCATGTCAACTGTCAACACGCGTTACGTTACTCGCTTGTTGCGGGGTTGCGGGGTTGCTCTGTGGCACCTCGCCAAAAAGGTAAAGTTGAGTCGAGAGAATATAACCTGCTTGGCCTGAGATCAACTTCGGAGCCTTGTTTGTTTTCCATCAGAACCACCGCCGTCCACGCAAATACTGAACACATCATGTCGAAGGAGGCAGTAACCCTCGAGAAGGCAATCGCTTCCATCACCCAGGCCGCCGACGAGCTCTCGGTACGCTGGCTTGCTTCCCCGACCGCCGTAGCGGTCCTATGACGTCGTTGCTGGTGTGTGCTGACGAGTTGAACTTTTGTAGTCCGACGAATTCATCGACTACTCGGTCATTCTTGACGTTCATATCAACTGGTCTTTAGAGGAGCTCACCCCCGAAGACCAATACGAGTTTCTACAGGCTCTGGAGGGCGTCCTGGCATCTCATGTACGAAACGCACACGTGCCGCCTTCCTACTGCTGCTGCTGCTGACCAGGGGAATTACCTTTATCGTAGGAAGACCTGGCTCGATCTATCGCATGGGACCTCATCACTGTCCTTCTACCTTACCTCGACTCACCTCTCCCGAAAACGGTTGAAATCGCAGAATCTCTTATTGACTCAGCCGCCAAAAACGGTAACCCACGAGAAGTCTACATCAAAGTTCTACAGGGACTTTCGTCTCTAGCTTGGAGCCCAGACACGGATTCAGAAGATGAGGACGAAGACGACGATGAAGAGGCAGAGCATTCTGGAGACGAAGACGAGCCAACGATTCCCTCGAAGAACAGAGAAAAGAAGGACCCTGCGGTATTTGCGAAGCATACACTGAATAAATTCAATAACTTGCTGTCAGCGCTCTGCACAGTACACCCTAGAATTTCGGCAAAGTTTCCATCAAAGTTCTTGTCGACAGAGCTGTCGACACTTCTGATAGCATTTACGAAAGCGGTGGAGACGGCAGAGAACGGCGCAGTGACAGATATAGTCGAGCGATTGCTGGCGTTTTTGAAAGTTGTTCGGCCACAACTACAACAGACACGGCGACCGAGCTCGTTCGAACGTCCACCTCTTCCTCCAAGAGTAAGCACTGGTGCCAGTCTTGCAACAGTCGGTCAGGGGCCAGAGCAAGACGACCCAGAGGACCAACTACAGGCACGTCTGATCGCATCGTTTCTCTCCCACGTGTTGAGCGGATACCTTCTACGCACTCGGAGGCCCTCAGTATCGCGAACCGAACACGAAGGTCACAGCCATGTACACCTCGGATTCGGGGGTCTTGAGGATACCGACGAAAGAGGCCTGGAAATTGGATGGGCTGGAAAGTATGATGAACTAGTCTTGCGCCCAGAAAAAAGCAAGGTTCCTGGTGGGCGAACGCTCATTGATGAAGAGCGCGCTAAAAGGGCTGCGCACAAAAATATCAAGGCAGTGGTAGATGAGGTTTCTTTCATTTGCGAAAGGTTAGGTGTCACGACCGAAGAATTGTTGGAATTGTGCCAGGCTGGAGCTGGTATCCCCCACCTCTACAAGAATATCAGAGAGAGAAAGTTTTAATAATGTGCCTAGATACCCACTCGGACGATGAACATGATGGGTCCGACATACCAGCACCAAAGGCTGCCGAGGAGATACCTTTATCCAAACACGGCGCCCTCTTCCTCCTCGCCAACCGTTTAGCTTCAGGTATCTCTGAGACACCTATATTCAAGATTTATCCAGAACACTCCGCCATTGCTGAAGCCTTCATGATCTACGGCTCCGGACAATCCCAACCCGCCGTCATCGATGCAATTCTGTTCCTTGGAATGCTAGCACTTCAAACCGGTGGCCTAGGAGACATACCGGAATCAACAGAAGGCTTTTTCATCTACCTTCAGGTTTTTTCTGTCATCTCCACAAACGCTTCTAGTCCGCAGTGCAGATTCTTGGCCAATTCTCACGTGGCACGGTGTCTGCGCGCTCACCCGTACGAGGCTGTAAGACTAGCGTACGTTAGAGACACATTGGAACATTGTCCATTTGAAAGCGTCAAGGCAGCAGTTGTGGGAATCCTGAAGGATGAAATCATTCATGCCACAACACCAGTTGTCAAAGAGGGAGCTTCAGCACCCAGCACACCGAACTCAATATTTGGGACCAAACTGTGTCTGACCGAGATCTTTGACGTGTTGTTTCCAGACCTGGAAAAGGCGCTGGAGGGGGGAGACGATAAGGCGTGGGATAAGTTTAAGGAGATTCATCCGCGCTTTGCGGCAACCTTGAATCTTTACTTGTTGTTGCTTCTGAATGAGGATTTGAGGCTGCGGTTGGGCGTTGCTGAGAAAGGGTTTACAGAGAAGGTTGAAGGGAGGTTTTTGGAACCGGTAAGGAAGAGGATGGAGACCTTTAAGGCTCTGGAGAAAACAGAAGGGGGAACGATAAATATGTTGGTGCTAGAAATGACGATGGGAAGGGTGCGAGAGGTGAAGGAGTCGATTGGGGATGATCAATAAATTGGGGCTTCGGCGTTCGAGTTGGTTGAAAAGCTTTGTAGCTGGGATGTCTTGTTGTTAGGAATTATCATACCGTATACTTTGGAAATAAGGACAGTTTTTTGATAGCTGGTCAGACGTCTTTTTTTTTTCGCTGGTACTCTGTCAGGTTTTCTTTGATACTTTCGAGGTCCCACATATTTAATTTGTCAAGGTTGGGCGCGAGAAAACAAGATTCTGGAGGTAGAGTAAAGAGATGGGTTACCCTTGGTTCAATCTGATATCATGACTCGGTAATAATAAGGCGGCTTCCATCCCCGAGACCATGACTGCGTATACTGTTACGGTATACACTCTTACAACAAAGCAAAATCACTTCCCGCGTTTGGACCCTGGTTGTTTTAAGCTAATTCTTTATCAGGGCCTTCACTTATTCTGTTACGACTTTGCTTCACCTCCAATTGAAACCATTCTTCTCGTTCGTTGTAGAATCAGTTCAGTTCGGCACATACCTCCAGAACCTCTACGATGTCCGCTGGCGTCGAGATCCCATGTGTCAAAGATGTCATAACTAAATTTAAACGCTTCAAGCTTCAAATGGAAGAAATCCAGCATAAGTTGCGCATGAACGTCGGACCAATCCAGAGTCTCGTGATCTTGGGGACCTCGATGCATATCTCAAAAATGAGCTAGAGTGGTTCACGCCGAATTGGAGATTCCCCGGACCTGTTTCCGTGGTAGTTTCTACGTATACGGGACGCGTACGTGGTGGAGGATGGATGGTGATACTTTCTTCCATTAAGATCTAGCTTAACACCATTGATACCCATAAGTTTTAACGCATCTGACTCCCAATATTGACGTATGAAGGTATGACTACAACTTCAAGCTTTCTGGACGCAACGGCCCGGGAATACCTATACACATCGATATCTCCGCCTGACGGGAATCAGTAGATTTTGGTGGGCGTGTTGATATTCCCTGTTTTATATTGACATTTCCAATCCTTTTGAGCCTAACGGACGGCACTTACGACACTTAATCTGGCCAATATGGACAATTTTGAAATTCATTATGACGTTGATATTGTGTGCACAAGTCAGCCGGGCAGTGAAAACTGCGGCCAAGGTTCGAGTCGAGAAGACATCAGTGCAACCATGTACAAGAAAGCAAGGATCTCGGAATACACAAAGAAGGCTCCATAAGCGGGGACCCAGGTGTCTGGGCTGAGTATCGGCTGCAAGGTGGAATAGTATCCAGATCCGTTCCCCAAAGATCCATTTCTGGTGCTTCGGGCCGGCCAGGCGTCCTCCGGGCATTGGATTCGCCACTGACAGCCCTATACCCGCCCACTTTGCATCTACACGTGCTGATATATATATGAGAGTCACCATCTATGTCTGATGAAATGTCATCGTTGCGCACAGTTATTCTTTGTATCGTCTAAGCCTTCTGCCCGCGGAGATAGAGATCTTGACCGTCAGCCCCCAGTAAATCCAAAATTCTCGTTGGAGAAATATTCTCGCTGATTTAATTAATTAACAGTGTGATCGACTGTAGATCTAAGTTACGAGCGGCTGCGTGGTAAAAGAGTGAGAACCTTAGATTTGCCAGGGGCCCACGGTCTCTATTGGAGTACCGTGGAGCAAAACAACTTAATGGGTTACAGAAGTTCCTTCGTCGTGAAACGAACGATCTCCACGTTGATATCAAAGGTCTTGGGGGTGGTACACATTTTCATTCGTCGACGAACGACTGCCAAGTACCGCATTTCAACACTTGCGGTCATTTCTTCAGCTTCGGGTGGACCGCTGTCAGGCACTTCAAATTTCGGTGGAACAATGAGATTAAAACAGGGCTGAATGGGATTCTCCGTCCCTCAAATCTCAGTGCCACCACCACCACCAATTGCAACTTAACTGATATGCACCAAGACTGCATCAACCATCCTGTGACCTCCTTCCGTTCCACATAGGATGCTTCCTTCACACGGCCAATGGGATCGCCTCCGCCATGAAACGTGCTTGAGTCTGGATGGAGATGCCCGTTTTCATCCATTCAAGATTACCGCGGATGCAGTGCAGTAAGGCACATTGGCTGAATGAGTCATTGAATCCCAGCCCATCATGATTAGATTTGACCTCAAGTTGAGTTACAATGTATATCGCATCGTGAATATAAAATGTCTCTCCTTCCTCCTCCCCTTCGTCCTCCCAATCATCAAGCCATGTATCCCCTTCAACTCCTCAGTCTACTTGCCATCTCCACCCTCACCGCCGCCCAGGGCCTCAACTGCCCCAACACCCTCTCCTGCCATGTTCCCACGAACGTCGACACCTGTTGCACCGAGCACCCTGGCGGTCTCGTGGTGCTAACACAATTCTGGGACTACTCTCCCGCACGTGGACCAGCTGACAGTTGGACGATCCACGGACTGTGGCCAGACAACTGCGATGGCTCGTTCTCGTCTGCATGCGACCCAGCACGCGCATACCCGGACCCAGCACAGATCCTTGAAGACTTCAAGCAACAGGATCTCCTCACGTACATGCGTACATACTGGAAAGGCCAGCGCGGGGATGAGAATCTTTGGCAACATGAGTTTGCAAACCATGGGACTTGTCTTTCGACGCTGGAGCCTTCGTGTTACGGCGAGGAGTATGTGCATGGGAAGGAATTGGTAGATTATATGCAGCAAGCGGTCAATCTGCATAAGGAACGGGACTCCTATTCGGTAGGTTCTATTGTTGTGGAATTTTAAGCAACGAGTGAGAGCTAATGGTGTGGAATAGTGGTTGAATGCTTGTGGAATTACTCCCTCGCTCACTAAGACGTACGGGCTGGATGATATCAAGTCGTGCCTGCAGAGCGCGTTTGGGGCTGTTCCGTATGTGGGTTGTACTGGGAAGAATCTCAGCGAGATATGGTATTATCATTGGGTTAGAGGTAGAGCGTTTGGAGGGAAGTACGAGGCAACAGATTCTACGGCGAATTCGAAGTGTCCGCAGTCAGGGATTAAATATGTTCCTAAGTAGGTAGATGGATTTGATATAAGAATTTAGAACTGGCGGTAGAGGTGGTGGTGGGGATAATAAATTTATAGATTCAGTGTCAATCGGAGAGCGGATGTTATGGAGTGAAGTCACATACAAGCACTCGATCCAAGTTTCCGATTGTCAGGCTTGAAGAAAAGCCCGCCCAACGGAATGGCAACATCCCGAGACGACAATGAGAGGGGGTATGTACTATACCGCTCATCCACTTCGATTCCGGACATCAGCCATCAGCGGCGGGCCCGGGGTACCGGTACCGATGCTCGTCTAGATATGTTTTATATCTTGTCAGCTTCAGTGAGCTTCTGTTTGAACGTCCGGCTTTGGAAGCCGTCAAAAGCAGAGGGAAATCGCACTGGATCCATCAACAAAAACCTCTTTATAGTTTGAGTCGGCATGGTGTGATGTGGTGAAATTGCTGTGGTGGGCGGAATCGAATTCTTGCCCGAGCTTTCACATCCATAATTCTATATCCCCCGGACCCGCTTTTCTGCATAATCCACTCCTGAAGCTTCCGCACCAAAAACTCTCCGTCCTTCGTTCTTCAGTTTCCAGCTCTCACGCTCGGAAAAGCCATATTCATGGCACGTGCGCTCAAGCTCAACTCTCGAGGTCATGGAGTCCCAACTCAACAAAACGAATGTCTCCGGGATATTTATCTTATTCAATGGCTATCCGCTTCTCAGACCCGGACTCGGATCACAGGCTAAAGCTGTCAAATGTGGACCTGTGGGCGACCTGTGGACCTTGAAGGGGCCGTATCTAACGGCACCAATGGACGTCACTCGTATCTTGCTGCCCTCTGTGTGTGATTGTATACCGTGCTTCCCATTCTGCCCCGAGGGACAGATCGTACTGAATCCTCCAACTTGGCCAGAAAAGGCCCCGAGAGACGAGTTTCCGACGCCTTTTCGCAGTTTTCAACCACGACGTGATCTGGGCTAGGGGTCAGCGCAAAACTAAAAATAAAATCTTTCCAAATTACCAGTGACGACACTCGATATGGCAGGATCGATTAAAAATGCATAGGCACTCTTCAATGGGTTTCAATTCGTCTCCAAATGGCATTATGGTAAACTCTTAGGGATTCATATAGGTTCCATGTTCGATGATGTTGTATGCCCAGTCGGAAATGTTGCTAGGTAGCAGCAGTACACGCCCGCTATGAATCATCGCTGCAACACAATTGTCACGTCGCCCTTCTAACCTCGAACAAAATCAACACCACCACCACCACCACCACCACCACCACCACCGCCGCTCCACAACCACCATCACGAATCACCACGACACACCACCATCGTCAACAACAAAACCCGAAAAACGATGGATATAGACGACACATCCTCCCTATCCTCGCTTTCCGACCACGAAAACGACGATGCGCCCTCACGGCACGCGACCCTATCCGCTACGCCCGCCGCAGACGCGTCTGGCGGAAACCGGCGCCGCTCAACGCGAGTCGTAAAAAAGGTCCAGACCTACTCTCCGCCGCCGCCGAGCACACGGAAAACAAAACGCAAGCGCGCCGCGAATGAGGAGGAGGAGGACGATGCCGCCGATGGGGAGGGAGATAACACTGACAAGGGCGGAAGCACGTCGCCAGGCACGATCCAGGGAGATGATGACGAGGAGGATGAGGAGAGTGCGAGCGAGGAGGAACTAGAAGAGAGTGATGGTGAGCCAGATGAGGAAGAACTTAAAGAGCGCCGGAGACAGAATAAGAAGGCTGCGCGCGGGGGTGGGGCTAGACGAGGACGTGGAGGAAGGCCTGCCGGAGGGGCCGCAAGGAAACCCGCAGCAAAGAAGGTAAAAACTGCGACTGGCGAGGCAGCTCCGGCGGCGGCTCTGGAATCTCGAAAGAAGGCTACCCCGAAGCCGAGAAAAAAAGGGAAGGGGAGGGCTACAAATGGAGATGTAGCGGTAACGCCTATGGTAAACAACCTCTACGGTAAGATGCGACTCCTCGAGGTACAGTCTATTTCAGGCACGGATACTAAGTTTCGATATTTACAGGCGCAGTTTTTGGAAACAATGCCGACCACGATGATGTTGCGGGTGGCTGGATCGCAAAGTATCAAAAGGATAATGCAGATGGAATGAAAGAGATGATTAACTTTATACTGAAGGCATGCTTCCCAATATCGGAGTCCTGCAGACTCAGGACTAACATGAAATCAGTGTTGCGGTTGCGATAATGAAGTGACGAATTACGATATAGAGGATCAAGACTCGGCATCGACGACCTTGTCGCAGATTCAGGATGCATTCTCAAACCAACAAATCGCCGAATATCCCCTCACATCCAAGAAGCCAGCCTTCCGAAAATTCCGCCAAAATCTCTCTTCCTTCATCGAAGCCCTCATTGTTACGGCCGTAACTCAAAACTTGGTGATTACCGACCCCGCATTGCTGGAGAACATGCAGGTATGGATTACCGCCATGTCCTCAAGCACACTTCGACAATTCCGACACACCTCTACTGTTTTTGCACTTGACATGGTTTCGCATCTTTCCAAGTGCGCCAGAGACATCCGTAGGGTAGTCGGCAGCACGAACCGACAATTGGAGTCTGAACAAAAGAAAACTCCCCAGAACGACGCGCGAATTAAGGCATTATCTGAAAAGCTGAAGGAATCTGAAGAGAAACGCGAAGCAATCGAAAGCATTATTAAAGATATATTCGATACTGTCTTTGTCCACCGATACCGTGACATTGATTCCAAGATTCGGATTGACTGTATCCAGGAACTCAGCAATTGGCTCGCCATCCTTCCCGAGGTGTTCTTTGATGGTTCATACATCCGATACTTGGGTTGGGTTCTGTCCGACACCGTGCCCGCAACGCGATTGGAAGTCGTGAGGGCCTTGATAAAGCTCTTCAGGAAGAAAGATCAAGTTTCGGGCTTGCGACATTTCACAGAACGTTTTAGGGAGCGGCTTGTGGAGATGGGGACACGCGACGCGGATACTGCTGTTCGAGCTGCCACTGTTGAACTCCTTGACGTTATTCGAGAGGTTGGATTCTTAGAACCTGAAGATATCGAGACTGTCGGTCGTCTATTGTTCGACTCTGAACAGAAAGTCCGAAGGGCCGTCGTTCCATTCTTTGTGGAAAACATTAACGACTTATACCAAGAGAAACTGGAAGAACTCGGTGGAGAAGAAGTCGTGCAAGAAGCTTTGGGTGACGAAGACGACGAGGAGTACGAAGGCCCAACACTATCGTGGATCAAACTAAAATGCTTGGTCGAGGCCCTTGCTTCGTATGATCAAGCTGAGGCTGGCGAGGATAATGAGGGGCCATCCCAGAATCTACTGGCTGAGAAGAACTGGGGCATTGTAATGAAGGTTGACGAGATTGTCAGCAGGTTCTCGCTCGCTGGTGCAGTGTTATGGGATGCTCTTGATGAGGTTAGGGATTGGGAGGGATTGGCGCGATACCTTCTGTACGATCACTCTGCTAGTAGAAGTGAAGGCGAAGATGCAGGTGACGGTGATGAGGTGGACAAACAGGTCAAGAAGGTTGTTGCACTGGATGCAAAGGAGGATGTAATATTGTTACAGGTGCTCAATGCAAGTGTTACGGGAAGCATTTTTAAAGGTCCTGACCCACCAAACAAGAAGAAACCCCAACCAGTAAGTCCACAGACACCCCATTCAGCCCAAGCCAGGCAAAACTAACAACCCTATCTTTAGCGCACTGTCAAGGAGATGGAGAAACACAAGGAGCATGTCTCGCGAAGTTTGATGACGTTTATTCCACTTCTTTTGAAGAAGTTTGGACCGGTTCCAGATGCCGCCTCGTCCGTTCTCCGCCTCGAACAGCTCATGAATTTAAATGTCTTCCAAGAACTCCGCCAGAGAGCTGCATACTCATCTCTATTGGATGAGATAAACCGACAGTTCCTTACACATGCAGATGAGGGCGTTCTAAAAGAAGCATCAGCCGCGTTACGGCATGCTAAAACCTTCGAGGATTTAAAAGAAGCCACTGAGTCGAAGCTCGGCCAGTTGAAAGACGAAACTGTAACCTCACTCGGAAATGCCGTCCGTGGAAAGGACTTAGCTACCGTAAAGTTTTCGGACGCAAGTTTGACCGATCTTATCAACACTGTTCGAAGACTGGAGCATCTTTCTGGTATTACGGATTGTGTCGAGATACTGGAGACTCTTCTAGCCACTGCTGGATCTTCGAAAGAAAAGTTACCAGAGTTAAAACCGATAGATATCCTGCTAGAGCTCTTAAGCCGGGGTGTGGCTACTGATGAACTAGTAGAAGAGCTCACTCTTCGCGTCTTGAAGTCCGTTGGCTACTACTTCATGTGGAAGATCGCCGGCCTCAACAGAGCAGGCGAAGATATCGACGATCAAGCACTTGAGGATGTTATCGCGCGGAGGAAAAAGGCCCTCGACCAAATCACTACAATTCTCGAAAAACGCGATGAAGTTGACGCCGTCAAGATCGCCGCTGCAAGCACGCTGCTAGACCTAGCTACCCTCTTTGTTTCCACCTCTGTTCAGCGCCTCGCCTCTGTTAGCCAACCTCTCGACAAAGACGCCCAGGCACGGCTGATGTCAGTCTTTGACATGGTCGAGAAAACATTTGCCAAAGGATGCGGGAGGAAGCTAGAGCCGGATGAGAACGCGGAACCAGAAGATGACGAGGAATCAGACCCGAGTGAGGATGAGGAGGCAGACGAAAGCACCAAGCTTATGCTGGAACAAAGGTTGTGTGAATATACCAGCAAGATCATCCTTGCCGTCCTGGCGAAAGCAGTGGATCAAAAGCATTGGAGGAAACGCCTTGCAAGGAATCAATCCCGCATGGGATCCAACTACAAAGAGGTCGTCAACTATCTCGATAGGGCAAGTGTAGGACGACCCGGAACTAGACGGGGCGCTCAAAAGAAGGCTCCAGCTCCGCCCGCGCAGAAGAAATATAAGAGTAACCAAAAGGTGATGGATTCGGAAAACGAGGAGGATGTGGAGGAGGTAGAGGATGCGGAGGAGGAAGAAGAGGAGCATGAGGAAGAACACCCTGAAGAGGAGGAGGAGGAGCTACCTGAACCAGAGCATGAAGAGGAACAGGAAGAGGAGCATCCAGGGTCTGAGCACGGCTCCGAACCAGATCCAGAAGCTGAAGTACCAGCAGCAGCAGAAGGGGACCAGGATGAAGTAATGCTGGATGTGTAGATCCCTTTGTATCTTTTTTCATAGGTTTTTACCCTCAACTTTGTTCTTTTCTTCTCGGTGTAGCGTGCTATGTTTTGGGTTTCCTCTTTTTGCACGGGCAGGTCTTCTGCTTAATTGTCCATATTTCTTTTATCGCCTGTTTTTTTTTTTGGTGTGTTGCTTGCTTTCTCAACATCTGGTCTGTCTGTTAATTCCTTTGATGGGGGTTTGCTGGATGTACGTGTACTTTTTTGTACGGGTTGATCGGGGTGGGGTTAATTCTTGTTATCTCTCTGGGGTGATATTGCAAAAAGCAGCAGTGTGTTTAGACTTTCCACCTTTTGCTCCAGATTTATATCTGTCTTTTGCTTTATGTGTTCTATAAAAGCTAAAGCCGAGCCAGCACATCCTCGGGATTCTGACGTTCACGTTCTATCGTTCCGCTGAAATTTGTTATGTTTGCTGAACCCGAAACATCCAGTCAACTCTAGTTCTTTTCACCTCGACTCGAAGGGTTCGAGGAAAATATCTACCAACAAGAATACCTCTCCTTCAAATTCTTTCCTGCCACTCATGATCAAACGAATCAGTACTACCTATCTCGAACGCCTACATTCCGTTGATCATGATCAAACTCGACCCATATTGAATATCCAACAAACGACTTGAACTATCAAAATCCCATACTATGTGAAATCTACCCTCAACATGAACCTATAGACTTAAAGGGGCTCCAACATCTCAACCGTTCAATGTATATATCGCGAACATTCTACTTGTAACCCACCTTATATATGAATCCTAACTTAACCCCCTCAAATATTCCCCAAACCTCTCTCAACATCAAGCCTCCAACAGCCTCGACAGTTCCCCCAAATTTAAACACATCATTATATCAACTTTTTACATTAAACCTAGCCCAGCTTCACAATGAACCACGAGTACGGCCAATATAGATGTTTCTGCGGTGTCCCCAACTGCGGCCACCCCCCAATAGATCTCCGGTCCCTACCCCCCGGTATGATCCCTCTGACACAGGAGCAAGCTGTTGCTTCAATGTCATCACACCACTGGACTCCTCCTCCATATATTCCTCCCCCAGCACCTTCGGCCAGGAGGATCCGTCTCCCGCCATCTACCGGCCCACTCCCGCCACGAATCGCAGTCCGCCGGAGCGATATAAATTCCCATCTCCGCAGCGGGGCACCATATTATACCGGTGAATACAGAACCGATTTCGATCCGGATGTATATTCTCGTGATCGTGCTCGGTCATGGTTCCCAGCACCAACTCAGCCAGTACCCACCAGACGACCATCACACCCCCCGGCAGCTCTCGTAGCAAGCTCAAGCAACGAGACAAAAAAGACCTGCTCCATCTGCCAGGATGATTTCCCAGCGTCTCAGTGTGCGCGGTTATTACCGTGTCATCACGATGACTTTTGCATACAGTGTGTCAAGGCGATGTTGGCGTCGAATGCTGTTACTTCAAGGAGTTGTCCGCTGTGTAGGAATCCGTTTGAGAGTTATCATACGAAGGATGGAGTGGTGGATGTAGAGCAGCTGGATTTTAGTGGGGGGTTCCAGAGTATTGATGGGTCGGTGTATCCGAGGTATATTCCCCCGGATCCGACGTTTGGGATGCATTGGGGGTAGGAGGAAGGGGGGAGGAGGAGGGAGGAGGGAGGGAGGGTAGTGGGATCTAAAGATGGTTGTTTAAACGGTTGATGGACTGGAAGTTTGATGAAATTTTGATGGCGAGTGACATAAAATGATCACGAGACGGGTGAATTGGCTTTCTATGTCCACTACTCTAGGTTACCACTACCTCGCACTAACACAGGCGTCTGTGCTTTTTTCAAAGAAGTAAATCAAGCCTTTGTGATGAACGAGTGTATGTACAGCCAAAACAATTCGAACAGATTGTAAAATTCCACACCCAGTAAAAGTACACCTCTTTCTATCCCAAATCTATAATACACATCCCCTCACATAAGCACGTCCATTTTATTCCCCCCCCTACCTTACGTAGTCTTCGTCAACTCCTCCACCGCCTCGCGTTCCTTCCTCTCCCTAGCCTCCCTCTCAAACTTCTTAACCCTCTCCTTCAACGGCAACTCCTCCTCCTCTTCCTCCTCCGGCGTCAACCGTCTCTTATCCCTCTGCTGCCAAACATCCCAACAACTCTCCATAATCATTTCACCAATCCCCTTCCCTTCCTCCTCTCTCTCTCTATACTGTCCAAAAACACTCTCCCCTTTCCACCCATTATCAATCTCTGCCTTAATCTCCCCTGCACTCTGTGTCTTCCTATCCCGAAGCGAATCTAGCAACGTGGTGCCGTGATACTTTGTAACCTCATTGAGACAGAATACCCATGCTACTCCCAGGCCGAATGTGTAAGGATCGATCTTCCGAGGGGGTAAGGCGATGAGTATGGGTGCGACGATGAGGACCCCGAGAGCAACTTTGTGCTGGAGTTCGTAGTACTCGTTTTGTCGGGCGAGGAGCTCGGACATGGAGGGTTGTGGGCTGGGGCCGGAGGGGTTGGCGGTGGAGGAGGTTTCGCGGGTTGCCATGGTTGTTTGTAGTGGTGTTGTGGGGATTGGGAGGAGGTGTGAGAGGAGGGGGTGGTGGTGGGGTGAAGGTGGACTGTGGGTGAAGTGGTGAGGTCATGTTTGGTTAGAGTAGGTAGGGTAGTTGCTGCATCATGGCTCACTCACTCGCCTAAACTTTATTTCGGGTAGAGGCAGGCATCGGCTCGCTTCTCTAGTGTTATCAGGCGACTGCTCGTGTAATTCGGATAGAGTAGAGACTCGAAAATTATCATGTTGTGCACTGAGAAGTATATACAGTGCAAGCGCAAAACAAGATGAGTTAAAAGACACTGAAATGAGAAAGAAAAGTACCGTAACCAGCACTAAACGGTTGAGCAATCGAAAAAACATCATAATATCATAATTCGCAAACGAACTCGAACCTGCAACTCGTTCCATCGAACTACTTATCCCATTTCCTCATACCTCTCCTTAGCCCTCTCTTTCGTCTTCCTCACGAATTCCTGATACCCACCGGCGCTTCCTTTCACCGCCTCTTCAACGTCTCCTACCTTTGCGCCTTTCATCCCCAGTCCAACGCCAGCCGTATACATATCCGCAACCACATGCTCCGTTCTCCCCTCGCCAGTTGCACCGAGCCCTTGTCCTTGGCTCCACCCCATCTTACCCAACAACGCAGCACCCTTGTTCGGCTTCGGTTCCTCGACTTCCTCGGCAGGTGGTGTTTTCGGCTTCTGTTTCTTCCTCTGGCCGCTGGTCGTAGGAGCAGTTGAAGGTCCGAAAGCCTCACGTCGTTCTTTGGCGCGATCGCGATACTCAGAGGAGTTCTTAGGAAGCTTTTTGCGAGCCGTCTCACACAAAGTTGGGTTCTTGAGGTTCGTTGCGTGTAGGGCGGAAACACGTTCGTGTTGGTAGAGTTTTTCGGCAGTCTTGAAGACACGCGAGCAGAGGAGACATGCTAATTTGTTCATGTCCGCAAAAGTCTCTTGGGGTGCACCGGTTTCTTCCGAAGCCTGCGTTACTTTTGCTCCTGTTGCTGCCGCTGCAGCTGCGGATGATGACGAGCTGCCCTCACCAGCGTCACCTTCAGGATTAGTGTCCAGTTGGTTGATGGGCTTTGGTTTTCCTCCGTGAAGCTCGGAATGGCGGTTCTGCCAAAACTGTAAATGCGCTGGGAGTGTCGCCTTTTTGGCTGCTAGCTTTTCGGCCGCAGAGCTACCTGGTGCACCTTCTGCTTTCCGTTTCTTGCCCTTCTTCTCGTTGTCTTTGGAGGCCGCGTTCCGATCTTCACCTCCGCTAGATGGGGTTTCCTCCGCCGTGTTCAACACCATCTCACTTACGTATCCTTCCTCATCCCAATATGCCAATCTCATTCCACCACCTACGGGCATGAGCGGCAAAAACGTAAATCTCTCTGCCTCTTCGGGTGCATTATAAACCGGCACGAATACACCCGGATGAATATAAGATATTGTAACGGGTTTCGAGCTGATGGTGAATTTCTCCATCGTCTCGTATGCTTTGAAAGCTTTCTGGGCTTCCTGTGGCGTGGAGAATTCTGCAAACCCGAAGCGCCAGGACTCGTTTGTCCTTCGGTCGCGAACCAGTAAAACTCGTTTGATGGATGATTCCGAAGCTCCACCAGCAGAGGCTGGAACAGCTAGTTTGAGGACGCCTTTGGCTAAAATTTCCTCATTGACACCAGCTTCGAGATTTCTAAAGAGAAGAAACTGCGATGGTGGTGACGTTGCCATATCTCTTTGGCCATCGTTCGTAAAATACGTGGGCGTGGGATGGGTCAGAGTCCCGGTGAGCGTAACTTCTGTGTGGGGGAGGTGAGTGGAAGACCGCAAAAAGGTTGGTGAACGACGAACCTGATCGTGGAGTCGAACAGCGAAAACATTCCTGGCGTCGAGGGTAGTTTACTAAGAGACACTACAGCAACTGGTGTCAGCCCTAACGTAAAGAAGGGATTGGATGCTCTACGCACGACTCTGCATCTCCATTCTTCCCCCTCATCATCCCTCCTCCGGCGCCTGTCGCCCTCTTCCCGTTCCCTTGAGAATGCAACCCGGCATCTGTCGTCTCCAATCCTAACGGAAGGCCCGAAGGTATCAACGAAGGCGGAAGAGTCGATGGTGCTACTGAAATGGACAAACGCGAATCCCCTCGAAGCTCCTACAAGAAGCGCGTTAAAAATCAGATCTGCACTTTATATATAAGGCGAAACCAAAGGAAAGTAAATAGTACCAGTTTTCCGATCTCGTATCAACGTGACCTTCTCAATTCCAGTCAAGCGAAGTCCCTCAACAAGTTCTCTCATGATCTGTATGCATTGCAAGCCACGCAACCCCGGCGGACTTCCCGCCGCAGGTCCTCGCAAACCCCTTTCAGCATAACTGTCCCGGAAAGCAAACATGGGTGGAAAAGGTGTAGAGAAACGCAGAGTGAACAATGATGTCACAGTGCGCTCTCAGACGGTGTGTGCAGGTGGGTACGTAGGGGTAACAACGTCATCATCTTGCAGTTCTCCTCCAAATCCTTCGATGATCACATCTCTTGATACGAATCTTTCGGGCGGCGTTCGACTGCGACTCCGGTCCGGAGGTGCATCCCTGTCGTAGTAGCTCCCGCTGGCACGTCCGCGGGAATCCGAGCTATGAGTTTTTGGGCCTCGTGGCGCGCCTCGTGGGGGACCAGGAGATCTCGATCGTGATCTAGGACGCGCATTTGGGGCCCGGTGGCTCTGGTGATGATGGTGGTGGTGGTGGCTCTGGTGGTGGTGACCAGTATTCCGGTTCTTTGAATCGGCTTGCACAGTCCGGTTGGCACGGTCGTGCAACTGATATGGTTCGAAGCCCTCACGCTCGTGATCTCGATCGTAGTCTCGGTAGTCGTCGTGCGGTCCTCTCCCACTAGGTGACGTTCGATTGCTGTGGTAGGCCATTTTCGAAGGTTGGAGTGAACGATGGATGGAACTCCGTGGTTTTAAGCTGAATCCCCGGGTAACGTCGCTACTCGACGAATCGAGGGATAATTCGGACACCTAACCCTAACCCGAGTGAAATTCACCCTGGAGTTTGGCTTGGGCTATAGGGTCAGCTCCAAAAATTCTGGCTACAAGAATTGTAGCGGACTCACAGAAAGTCAAGAACGTGCAGTGAACAAAATTTCGGGGAACGAGAAATAGACTCAGATAGAAAAGCGGTGCCAAGAGTGGTCGGAATCACCTTTTTCCCGGAATACATGGACCTAAAGACCTGGAGGTCCGACGTCACATCTTCTACCTATGTTTCTCATCATAACAACCCGCTCGTTTATTTGCAAGAGAAGAAAATAACAATCACAAACATCAAAATGCGACAATCTCCTTCAGAATGAGAAATACGCGAGTGATCCATCATGCAGCCCAGTACGCCACTCAACACACCACAACATCGAAGGAAAAACCCCCGATATAACGCCTGAAAACAAGCTTAAGGAAAACCCAGCGCCAAAAACATCGATTGAGTGGAGTGGCTAATGCCACTCCGTCCTCACACATCATCGAGGCCAAACATCTTACGGCGCTCCTTATTCACCCACTTCAGCTCCTCAGGTTTCAATCCGGCCACGAACCGCTCAATACCATCGCACTGTCCTCTCATCCACTCCTCAAACCTCCGGTTCTTCTTCCGCATGGCGGATTGGTGATCTTCGAGTTGAGCTTTAAGCGTCCGCCTCTGTCCCTCCGTGAGAGGTTCCACGCCTCCTCTGGAGAGCTCAAGTTTTTTGTTCAATTCTCGAGCCTTCAACTCCATCTGATGGAGCTCCTTTTTGTGTTCTTTCTCTCTGGCTCGGATCTGAGAGACGTCTTGAAGGAAGCCCGCAAGATCGGAAGCGAACCCAGAGCCTGATTGCGGGGGTGGCTGTTGCGCCGCACCTGAGGGCGCCCTGTCGTATCTGCTGGGACCATCGCGGGAGTTGTGTGGATCATTTCTTCCCGGGGCAGGTCTTGGAATACGGGTATCCTCTCTGTCGGGGGTGGCATCAGAGCCGCGAGGTGTGTAGCGGGAGTCCATAACATTGGATGGGCACGATGCCTCGGGAAGTTTGTTTTTATGCTTCGATGGTGATGATGGTATGAGGAGAGCAGCCGACCAATCGCAACCTCTGAGGAATTTCGAAATGTCGACTTGAGAGTACTGTGCGATCGAAAAGTCCACTGGCCCGACTGGCTCTTCTTGTTGGCTGCCCCTCGCCTGGTTTGAAGTTCTTTAGGCAGTAAAGGGAGCCTGAAAGTGGGTGGTGGTGGGAAATAAATGGCCCCAAATGGCCCCAACATGAAACTGAATACCCATTAACACCACCCCTGAATATCACGATCTATTCTGGACACCCAACGTCATTACATGTTAGGTTTCTTTAAAGTCAGTTTTCCGGAAAGCCCCTAAGACATTCACTTCAGCGTTCGCCAGGTGTTACAGAAGCAGTAAAGTTATTAGTCAATGCAGCCTTATCAAAATTGACATTATTTGATATCAATCTGGGGCGCAACAAACACATAAACAAAGCCTCCTCCAGCCGCATATGTACCCACTTCATATAGCATTGATGCTGGCGTGCTGTAGCTATATTTAAAAGGGTCTGCAGTCTATCCAAGCTTTCTGAAATCATGAGGAAAAGAAATGTTAATCTTTTCAGCTGGTGGCTTCTCCTTCTTCTTATGAATCAGGCTCGCACACCTCAACATCACGCCTCTTACTTTATCCCGCTTCCTCACAACTGGCTGTTCCGTTTCCACGACAGGTCCCACCGGCTCCTCAGTAGGTCTCTCCGCCGGAAATGACATCCAGCGCCCCAGTGTAGGGTGATAATACTTACCCCGATTTTGGGGGGTGGACGGGAAACCATGCCCTGATACTTCTCTCACAGTACCTATCAATTCCGTTGGACCGGGTTCCATCCCCGGTACGATCTCACCGTTGATCCGAACCGTTCCGGGTGGAGCAAGTTGGCCGTCCGGTGATGTTTCCGTATCTTTCTGGTGTATTTGTTGGCGCGAACTTGGAAATACCCCGCGGCCAAGAGCAACGAGTTCTGGACTCGGTCTCACTCGGCGGACGGTTCCGCTCTTGGCTGGTGGATTTGAGCCTGAATCATCATCATCATCATTCGAGCCACGGACAAGAGGCATTTGCTTGGGTTGTGTTTGGTCGGGGCGGTTTTGACGGCTTCCGAAGGTTTGCCTGGAAACCGCAGGGAATGGATAGAAGAGTGGAGATGAGATTGTCACTCTCGGATCATACTAATGTATTGTAGGTCGAATCGTGATGAGTTGAATGTCAAGTTCAACCCGATCACAAACGTCTTCCAAGTCGCGGTGTCCCTCTTGGATCTGTGACTTCGATTGGACCCTCGACCCTTCATAACGACAATATGAACCTCAGAAGGCACTAGGGGTTTGCAAAAACCACCTGCATTGAGCAAACCAGCAACTATTCAATACTTTATTACTCCTTCCCAAGGTCACATCTCAGGCCGCCGCATTCAATGCCTTGCAATTCCCCAGAGACTCCAATTTCACCCATGCCCCCATTCCCCTTCGTCTCCTCGCTATCCGCCCGCTCTCCAGATTCAAAATCAATTGTCGTCAAATCAACCCACACTGCCCTCTACAAGCCGCCGGCACCTTCCCCACACTATCCTCCAGCACCACAGTCAACCCTCCGTCGCCGCTTCTAGCAATGCTCGGCCCCTTCCTGCAGAACGCAGAAGACGACCTATACTGGGAGTTAGCAGGAGCAATAGAAGCAGTATTTCAACACCCGTCTGTACATCCTGGTTTTCCAGAACGATTCATGTTTGTGCTTGCAAACTTTGGGAGGCGATAGTTTTGGGTAGACTCTATTTCAAGTCTAAGGAGGATCATGGGGGGTGGATCTGTATCTCAATGTTGAGGATGAACTGGGGTGTTGATTATTTGGCTTGGATTTATGAGTGAATGGTGATGATAACAACGAAGGAGCTCAATGCCGATGTGAATACTATCTACTTTGCCTTTGGTTACTATATCAATACATGAAGGCCGAAATGGACGTCTGGAATACCACAAACCTCTCCTTCCTCCCCTCTAGGGAATGACTGCAAATAAACACCTGGTAGTTTGAAGTTACTCGCCCATCGTGTCCCCATAATTATAAGGCGGTTACTCTTAAACTACGCTCCAATGCAATGAATTGACAGACCAAACACCCGTAAAACAACCTAGATAGATTAAACAAACCTAACGACAACGGCAATGGCAATAAAGTAATATAAATGGAGAAGAATATGCGCGATACCTGTAGCCCACCGCAGCCTTGTTCGAGATAAAACTCGAAGGAAGCTGCTTCAAACAGGATAAAAAATTCAAACCCAATACCAATACCCATGGACCATTGTCATCATCTCATCTCTCATACACAACACCCACCGGCCATCCTCCCCATTACGTCCTACCGCCTTCCCGCATACTCCTTTCCTAGGTCTGTGATCTCGGTTGAAGAAAGATACGAACGCAAAAAACGCCCATCAATTGCAATCCCTTGTTGTCATCTCGCAAAGCTAAGATATTTTTCTTTCCCCCCTTCCCACCACATATCGCCTCCTCTTCTCGACTTCCTCCTTTGCGACCGCGGTGTCGTTGTCCCCACATGACAGAAATGGTGGCCGATAGGCTCATATTCTATCCTGTAAGAACATCCGTCCGAATGTGCCGAGAAGTATTCGCATACGTCCTCACTCAGGGTGTATCCGCGCTTCAGATACGCTCTGGGGATGAAATTCATGACCCAATGCTGTGGCGGGTTCTGGTAATGTCGATTCCACTCGGTGAGACATCGTTGGATATTTTTGCTGTATGGGAAAAGGCTTTTGAGATCGTCTATTGGTGTGAGGATTTCGTCGCCGGTGTCTTCGTGTTTTATTCTAATGTGCCCTCTGTGTCAACGTTCAGCCGGAGAGGGGAGAAAAAAAAAATATACGAACATCTCAAAGACACAACTCCCGGTTTTATTGTTCTTGATGCGTAGTGTCATGTGTCTCCTCGTTTGTCGTGGGCGCGGCAAAACTTCCTCCACCTCTTGTTCCCGCTCCTTAAACGAGATAGAAACCGAAACATGAATTCCCTTCCACATGTGCTTAAACTTCTGTCTCATTTCCCCCAGTCGTCCGTTGTTATGTGCCACCGCTTTCCTACGCCCATACCCAACATCTTCGTCATCATCGCCAGGCCCCAAACAACCCTCCGGTATATCCCACCTCGGCCTTTCATGTTCCGCTCTCCCTCCACCCCCGGGGACTGTATTATTCTCTGAAAATATCGCCCAATCCTCCAACTTAATTCCCGGTAAACACCCAACTGGACTAGGAATTCTTCCATATCTTGTTGGCAGTGTTGGCACATGTGGAGCGCTAGCAGCAGCCATAGAATGCAAATTGCTTCCCTTCCCGGTAATTATTGAAATGCAAGGACCCACGGGCGCAGATTTTGTCGAGCCCGAGCGCGACCTCATTGATTGTTTATTTTCATCAGTAGAAGTTGTAGTTAGAAGTGGGGCGGAAGGACGTTCTCGCAAACGGCATTGTGAACGTTGATCGTATGAGTGATGATCCCGGACCGCGTGAATAATCTGTTCTGGTGTTCGTGTATTATTTGCTCTTGTTCTCGACGAGGAGGCACCTGTTGTTGTTGAGGTGTTGCGGGTGTGTTTTGTTATTGATGTTGATGCTGATGTTGGGATTGGCGGGAGAGGTTGCGGCGGGGGTGGAGGCGGCGACTTTGGAATCGAGCGTAACAGTGGCTCGGGTGTTCGAGAGCGCGAGCGTGAGCTCTTGCGGGATATGGGGAATGATGTATATGTTGGTGAGTCTGGAGACGCTGGAGATAATTGTCGCGGGTTTGGACGAGTTGCATATTGAGAAGACGCGTTGGGATTGGGCATGATATGATATGGCACCCCCCCCAATTGCAAGGCTGTGGATATAAACCCACAAAGCTGTGTATAAGATGCCCCAAACTTCTGGGATACAAGCAAAAAAACAGTGAATGAAGCCGCGCAAACAGCTGTAAGAGCACACAATCCGGCCGGGGTGAACAAGTAGGGATCAACCGTAACCCACGACGCGAACGAAGGAAACTCGGAGAGTCGTTTGTTTATATTCTGGAGTCACAATTCGTTATATAAAAAAAGATAAAGCACCAAGTAGTTAGTAGTAAGTAGGTAGTAGTAGTGAGGTGAAAGAGACCTCGAGAGCAGCAGTTCCAAGGTTGTCAGTTGAGGATATCTCCTGGGAAGCGCGGAGAAACTGGTTAAGAGAACAGGAGATAGAGCATGTGTCGCAGCTACTCAAGGAATTTCTCTTAGCGGGGGAAGAGCGTGCAAAATGCGGACGGTTCACCGAACCCGCAGGTAAAGTTCTTCGGGAGCATTGCAGTGCCTCCAGAGCCAAACCGGTAGTTCTGTATCCTGGAGGCTGATTGGTTGCGGTCAACTGCTGGACTAGCAATCTCTTTCCCAACGAATATTTCCCATTGTTGAAGGGGAATAGGCAGTTGCAGGGGGGGAGGACGCTTCCCATATGGACATGGTGGGGGTTGGTTACGCCATGCCATCACCAGTTACTCGATGTCGAGTCCGAGACAATAAAGGTTTGACCTTGCAAGCCCAACAACTTCACAAAACGAATTCCTCTGCTTTAGCTCTATGCAGAGAAACACGCGGGACAGCTCTTTCGAATCGTCAATGACAAACACCGGACATCCATCACCATCAACCCGGAAAATCAAGAGAGGGGCGAAATGCAGCATCCCACATTGAGTACATAAATTGATTGGGCGGTGGCAGTACAGTTATTGTATAGCCCAGCTATTGGCGATCTCCGCCGTTTGATCCAAAGTGCTTCTAGAAGGTAGTACCTGAGATTGCCCCTAGATGGTGGCGGGGGCCGCGGGGTATATCAGAGTCCAGCTCCAACAACGTTAACACGTGAAGGTCTGGAGATTTGACAACAGCTGATATCCATGATCGTCGTGCCATATGCGGATTCCTGACTGAACAAGCTCTGTTGGGATACGACGCGACGAGTGTCGTTGCTGCATCCAATCAAAACCCGTTGCACCAAGCTTAAGCTCGGCGGATCGGTAGCACAGCAGGTACCCGCACTCTCTATCAGGGTCCATGAGGCATGTTACAGCTCGATGTCTATGCCCCTCCATCTGCTTGCGTAGGTGCCCACATAAGTCTTGATGGCCTCCGCGGATCCCTTCGGCAGTGAGAGGTACCGGCGCATCTACTACTGCACGAATGAGCATGACGACCGGAAATTTAACGCCACGAACGCCTTGTATAACGTTATTCGGTGGTAATTGAACACAACACAAACGGATGTTCTACATACCGTCTGGGCAGAGTTTCAGCCACGCTCCACTTTTCGGCTACTAAATCGCTATGGCGAGTTTAAAATGCTTAAGTAGAGTACAAAGCACCCAATATAGCACACAAACGTGGCGCACGTGGCTAATACCCACAGACTGGCCGTATTTCCATTGACGGACAAGTGCAGAATTGTTTCTTCGCCGTATCGGATATATGTTACGTATACTAACTTTACGGTCATGACATTGGAATGAGATTGTATCAGATTCAGTGCATCACCACCTCCCTGAATTCCGCGGATCCGGTGAATTCGAAGTTCTGTGTCTCAGATAGAGATAGAGCTATGATGGAGTCAAAGTTGTTGGATTTTTCTGGTCAAGTTACGTATACTCAAGAGTCATAAATGATTATGAGAGCCATTGACTGCTCTGGGTCGGCGGTCCACGGACCCCATATCCGACGGGTTCTTGGGGATATGCACTGGGCCTCGCAACCCGTCCTCCCTCCCGCTGCAATAAAACCAGCCAAGATATATGGTTTGTGCTCTTCATTTTTGGGTTAGAGTACCTTTCACAGCATATGGGTCTCGTGGTCAGAGAAGCATGGCACCGCCGCCTTGCATCGTGCAGGCACAATGCTTGGAGCAAATCATGATAGCAATAAGTATCCCTAACTCGTCTACTTCGATATCTTCATATTCTAATGTAGACAAGTATTCCAACAGCAGCACTCAATCGAAAGATTTCGGAACGGACTACATGGAAGCGGTTCCCGTCTTTTCTATGGGTGCCTACATACATGATCGACGGCCGCCGCAGCGCCTTCGTTCAATTGCGGCAATCCAAATGTCATATAGCAAGCCAATATAACCCATGTCCTGTCAGCTTCCCGGTCCGTCAATGCAATGCCAAACCCGGCACCTAGTCGTAGAGATAAGCTTGACAGCCAACGAGGATGTAGAGTATATAGAGTATAACGGTGTTAGTAGCCGATGTATACGCAACTTCGACGCTGGATTAATTCGCGCGCTGCGGATGTCAGGTCATGAAAAATTACTGCCTGAGGGTTGGATTGGAAGGCACCCAAAGCCGCTGATCCGAGGAGGGGGGGACAGAATTGGGATAAATCCCCCGTGGTGCGGTGGGCAGCATATCAATCAAATGAAATTCACTGGGCCAACGCGTGACGTACCCACCCAAGGATTGGAAACGAAGGATCAAAGGTGGCTGGGTTGGTCGCTATTCTGTAGTATCAAAATGAAGCAAAGAATGAAATGGTGGATTATTTGGAGGTTTTGAATGTATGTTATTGTTGTTGCGGCGGTGTTGACTGAGACACCACTTCTGATTCGTTACGAAACACCTGAAAGGTCTTGACGATCTCCAGCTCTGACGCGATATGATGCTAGACAAAGGTACCAGCAATTCTATGTAGTTTGGTCAGTTAAAGGATGTGAGAGACTTGATGATAGTTTCTATTATATTTGTTTTCAACCCGATCTTAAAGAAGCCACCAACACGAATAACAAACTTCTACGTTCTCAGTATAAAAACCATACGCTCTTCCTCTAGATCTATAGCCCCACAAAACCAACAACAACAACAGTCCATTCAATCTTTATATATATTCCATAAACCACCCGCTCACCAATTATCAATCACTTTTACCAATGGCCCCCATCATCCCCACAAACCGGGCCGACGCCTCTTGCGACGCCTGCAACGACTACATAGACGACTGTCCTCTGGTACATTTCCTAGAACCGGGTATTTGCAACCATATCTTTCACCTAGACTGTCTAATAGACAAAGTGCTAGCTCGAGGGAAGTGTCCTATTTGCCGCGTAACAGTCAGGAAAGCAGAGATGGCTAAAAGCCACAACAAAACATTCCACCTGATGAAATTGGTGGATATTTTCGAGGAGGGAATTATGAGAGCTAATCGGAGACGTCTTCGTGTTGCTGGGGCGTTTGAGAGGAGAGAGTTTGGGGCGACGAAGGCTCCTATAACGTCAGACATGATGCAGCACTCGTAATATAAATCTGGACTATAAGTACGAGTATCTTTGCGTTATCGATAAAGCGATCTGTAGCAGCTATTCGTTGGATATACGGTTGTACATTGAGTCTAAGAATTAACTTAGGTTAAGACATTCAGAAATAAAATGTTCCGCTTCAATCTTATCAAAATTTCCATGTTTGCACACATTGATATCGTGATCAATCCGTTCTTTCCCTTCGTGTCATCGACACAGGACAATGGGTTGTCTTGCGGCCCAGCCCTCAACTCGGTGCGCATGCTGAGCTTGCTGACGGGGCAAACATATCTGAAAGTACTTACAATCTTTGGCCCTCCAGCTTCGACCCCAGATTCAAAGCTTAATACACCAATCCTCGAGTAGGTTGAACATCGGACTGCTTTATCCGAGCCATTGTCAGCCATAAATACGGTCCTAGAATTCAGAGTAACAACAACGGACCTCGTCTGATCATAAAATTTAAACCTTGGGATAGGCCAAGTGCCACCATGAGCATCTACCCATAATAGAATCGCTTGGGTGTGGAAGCCGTGGTGACCAACGAGACATATCATTTGTACTGCAATGCCTCATTGTCCCCAAAGATGGGGAGATTGATTCGGTACCCAGTACTACCATCAGTGTTCCCAACAGGTCAGATCGGTCAGATGTGATGATCTGACTGGTCAATAGATAATCATACATGACCTGGCCTGATACTGCCATTTTAAGGCTCGCGGAAGAAGCAATATATTCAACCGCACCCACCCAAAGTAAACAACATGGAAAGGGAAGAAACAAGGTGCCCAATGGGAGACTCTCTGCGGTGTTGTAGGCAGAATATCGCTGCAGAAATCAGGGGCCATCTAAAGTTTATTATTTCCGCCTGAACCTTACAGATACCAGCAGATAACCACAAATATCCACTAGTACTACTTGCACCCCATGCGTTAGACATCTGTAAATCCCACAGACATCCACAAATATCTAGCCTTTTGTGAGCGTTGACCGGGCCAGTCCACGCCAAGGGCGGCTTTCTCAGAAGTGACCGGGTTTGACCGGTCTACGAATCTATGGATAGCCTGGCAGTCGAATTGATCGCTTGGGAACACTGACTACAGCTGTAGAGACCACCATAAGTTTGGGCAAGCCACCTCCAGGTCCCTGGGCCTCAGACGACTTGCTGGAAACTCGTCTCGTCTCAACCTATGCGTAACGTGCAACAGGGTGCAGCCAGGGAAGAAGCCAAACTGCAAACCTAAGCTATCTGGAAGTCTGGATATGCCGGTTTATCAGGCTGAAGTGATTTGTCATGAAGTGGAGTCTCGGGGAATAGTGGAAGACGTCGCCGCCTATTTCGAGATCACTAATGAAGTCACCAACGAATTCTCGTCACTGCCCTTCTACTCCCATTCGATGGAAACATCAAAGCATGGGCGTTGCAATTGCGACCTTAGCAGACGATTGTACGATTTGCGCGTACCCAAATTTGCGAGCGATGGGTAATGGAACTATCGGAGAAGAGTCCTCCACGGTGAAGACAGAAGTACAGTGATCGACCGTCGGATGACGAATACCGTCCGTTGACGAATCCCATACAAAAGTAAAGTTGGGTGAATCCGTTGTCACGGCTGTAGCTGCCAACAACAGGCGAAACTGTCAGATTCGTCACTGGACGGTATTCGCCATCGCACGGTCAGTGACCGTACTCAGCAAGAAAGTTGTCATCCGCTGGCTCTAGAATCTGGAGAAGAAGAACATGAACCCATTCAAACCCGAGGGAGATACCGCCTGTACTCGGTGATAACGCACTGTACTAAATCCGTTGCGGCGAAGTGAATGGGCCATGGGTTCCCGCGGTGTTAATTAGCCCAGTGCCTTATGACAGAATAGTTATTGTGGTTGGTTACAAATGAGTCGAACGACTAGAAGAAGGCTGCGATTTCGCCAGCCAAGGAAGTGCATACGTTCTTGCTTTGGCTAGTTGAGAAGTTTCGTAGGTATATCACAGCTGCAAACGGGTAGATGGATAATGTGCCATTGCATTGTTATGGCTGACTCTCTGTACTTTTATAGAGAGAGACGGCTGCCGTGGGATATATATGAATTTGAATGGAATTACCATATATATTCGACTGGTACACTAGCCTTGGCCATGGATCCGGAAAAACATTTCATTCCTGTATCTACTGTCTCTCTCGTTTGTCTTCCTCATCGACATATAATATGGAACTCTCGATACGACTGAGCCAGATGATGAATGTGACGGGTAAGAGGCCAGTTATTGGGCATGAAAGTGGTTCATGGACACTCACTCATCTTTAGGCTGACATGACTCATTTTCAGTATCTCGACACATCATCGTTTTTCTTCCCACAGTAGCACAACAAAACATAACGCCAGCCTGTGTAGTCTGTACAGAATCAAAACTGCGAAGACCAAGGAACTGCGCGGAACAGCGTACTGCCCATACGAAGTGCTGAAATAGACCCGAAAGTCTAGTATATGCGCTCCAGCATGTGAATTCATCACTTCCCACTCTGTTCCCAACTGTAGACAGCATAGACGAACTTGCACACAATGGATCCGCACTGACCCATGTTTTTGGTTTAACAAACAAAAATCAACTGGAAACGACGGATTCTTCACCGTCGTTTCCAGATAACTTTGGAGTGTGTGCAACATGGGTCAGAGCGAATTCTTCATGGCAAGATCTCTAGTGCCTAACTTTCCCGGGTTGCTGGACATGGACTGTTGTGTTTGTTGATGGAACAGCAAGTGGTATTCCAGAAAGTCCAAATCACTGGCAGCCCTTTCATAGCGGACAAGATATGATCTCCGCCTCGGTACCTGGGTGGATGCGGATTATATTAGTCGGGCGCACCACCATCCGAAACTGGGATCTGCCGAAACTCCAGGACAGCCTGGCTTTAAGGTCCTTCTCAGAAGGCTGCGTGTCGTCTGCGGCAACTGACGTTTCAGGGGAACATTCCAAGCGAGAAGGAACAGGAGGCGACCTCGGTACATCGGGAGATAGCTCTTAAAAGGCACGTTGTTGGATGGAAAGTGTTGAACAGGTAGTTGGCCCAACTGCCTGCTACCCCGCACTCGATGTACCGCCAGTTCCCCACCCCAGCGCCCAAGGATGAGAGCGATTATTGCCTTCATCCCAGTGCTGGACGAGGACGATATCGTAACGAAGTATAGAGGAAGGAGGTAGGAAGTTGAAACGTTGCGGCTGAAGTCCAAGAGTGGAAAGAATGTGTCAAGAAAGAGAAACGAATCGAAATAGTGAGATCGTTATTTAAATAAGCAAGCGCTTGCCGCAGTTTGTTGTGTGCCACACATGCAAGCCACACTATAGGCACACATTAGCAGGTTTCTCGTGCGTATCGCAAACGGGTCTCGGGAAGTCGCCAATCGACTGTGCTCTGCTTATTCGCCCTGGATATAGTAATTCGATCGCATATCGTCGTGCCCTTTGCCAACACAATCTGCAGTAACCTCATGTACCTACCTCTCGTACCTGCACATCACCGTGTCCGCCGTGCTTGGCTGCGATATCGAACTTGGATGAACGAATCCCTCACGCTTTTCGACCCGGGGTACATAGAGTACTAGTTTCGAGTTTGTTAGGGCGAACGTGGGGCCGACCACTCAGAGTTGCACCGACTCTTGAGCAAATAAATAAGCCCGCAGCGATCTACCTACTTTACTTGGGGCTGAGAGAGTGGAGAACGCACGAGTATTGAGCCTGCATATGGTGGTATATCAAGGCAGTTGAAGTATTTAAACGCCTTGAAATCGGTTGGTTGTTTGCGAGTCCTGAGTCCTGCAACCGATTGAAAAGGCGGCCGCATAACCGCTTCTAAGGGCGCTATTTGCATAAACGATGGACGACGCCCGTTTCATTGAGTAGCTTGAGGATTGGCTTGAGCGGGCGGCACCGTTTGGCTTGGAGTAGGGATTGGTGTTATCGTACTTGTCGTCGTGGTGGTATAAAGTTAGATCTAGAGTACGTTTCTAGGTGCTGCCTGCTATGGTAATTCCCAGAAGTCTGCACTTTGCTGACAGACTGATGTACTGTTACTATATCCCCATAAATTGATATTGATTGGGGAGCTGGCCCCGGGCTGTGGAAACATTTGGGAGTGGAAGGTCAAGCTCTTCTCACGGAACCTTGGGTAGCCGCTTTTCGTTGCTCCGACAGAGTTCGCGGCGACGCTACTAACGTTAAAATGTCTTCTGGACTTTTCTTAAACAACGGGAACTATAGTAAATATTTCTTGTTGATTATCAGACCGTGAGAGCCTAGAATTGCTTCTCTACCAGCTGCGTACCTGTTTGTATTGAATCTATCGCAGAGGATGAGTGAGTAGAGAGTAGAGCGACTGAGTGGAAGGTCTAAGAAGAATTTCTTTTCTTTTTCCCTGGTCTCATCTCTCCACTGCTTGTGCATCGTGTCTAGCGCCGTGTGAAACTCCTATATCAGCAAGCCCAACTCCCTCACCTCACCCTCATCTCCAGCTCCACTCTATCTTCATCTCCACACCACATTTTACATCACTACAATCACAATGGCCGCTCGTGTTCAGCACCCTGCTCCCAACTTCGAGGGAACCGCCGTAGTTGACGGTGCTTTCGAGGGTATAATCACAAACCGTCTAACAACCCCCCATGTTTCGGGCTGACAATTGGGCTTCGTAGAAATCTCTCTCTCGGATTACAAGGGCAAGTGGCTCGTCCTGGCCTTCATCCCCATGGCCTGGACCTTCGTCTGGTATGTTTCCGTTCTTCCCTCCCTTCCTTCTCTATCTTCTTCCACACCACCATTACCTCCAACCAGCTGCTAATCTTAGCTCTTCAGCCCCACCGAAATCATTGCATACTCTGAAGCTGCCAAGCAGTTTGAGGAGCGTGGTGCTTCCGTCGTTTTCTCTTCTGTCGACTCCGAGTACAGCTTGCTCTCGTGGGCCTCTACTGCCCGCAAGGATGGAGGTCTCGGCAGCGTCAACATTCCCCTCCTCAGCGACAAGAACCACAAGATCGCCAAGGCCTACGGTGTCCTGTTGGAGGAGGAAGGTGTTGCTCTGAGGGGTCTCTTCATCATCGACCCCAAGGGAGTTGTTCGTCAGGTTAGTAGTGCTCTTCCTCTGCACGTGTTGATCCAAGTTCCGCTGCTAACTGCTAGTTTCAGATCACCATCAACGATCTTCCCGTTGGACGTTCCGTCGATGAGACCCTTCGTCTTGTTGATGCTTTCCAGTTCACCGAGAAGGTTTGTCTATCTCAATCCTCATGACGTCATCATAGACGCTAATAACATTTTAGTACGGTGAGGTCTGCCCCGCCAACTGGAACCAGGGAGCCGACACTATCAAGGCCGACCCCAAGGCCTCCAAGGAGTACTTCACCAAGGTCCACGGTTAAATGCGTTCATGATTCACCAATGCTTTTGATGTTTGGGTTGATTGCGCCACCGTATTAATTCCGTGGTGTTGGAGTACTTTGGGGTTTACTTGGGTTTTTGTGCTTTCACTTTGTCGTAAAATAGACGAAACAAACTGGTAGACTACTAGATATCCAGACGACCCCAAAAGTGCGCTCAACGAATAGAATATATTTACACAATCATGAGAAACCACGCCAAAGCTCCGATAGCTAATACTACATCGTACAACTTCATACCAACTCCCAAACTTGATTCGTTTAGGGTTGCGAATGAAAGTAACGACTTCCCACCGCCCGCCCGATGGTTGATATTCGACTTCCAAGCCCGCCAGCTTGCATGGTGCTCAGATATGCCTCTTCCATGGCAGATTGCGAGACACTTGCATCTATGCGTGCATGTTAGTTGATGATTCTCAATTCTAATACATCACTCAAGGATGCAATACCTGATAAATCACTGAAGCTGCTACCCATGCTTGGTGAGCTGGGTCCTGCGCTATCCGTCACCGCCCGCCGTCGCGGACTGCCTAGTTGGATACCGCTTCGTCTCCTCGCACTATTCCTCAATCCAAACCCATCTGCCCCTGGTCTCGATGAGTCCAGCCCATTGAGCCCAGAGTTATCAGAGCTTTGTCTGGGTCGCAATGTCACGGTACCCCCCATAGCATTGTCCCTCGGACTGTAGTTAGCATCGCCTGCAGAGAAAGGAAGGAACGGCTCTTCGTCCCCGCCTTCGTCTTCGGAGCCCAAGCTGTGTTGTTTCTTGAGAAACAAGGGGAGCCTTCTGATAAGTCGATTGTCACCCTCGTCTTCGCTCGATGAGCTAGTGGATTCCACCGTTGACTCCTCAGAGACAGAGGAGGGTGCGGGAGGATTTTGGGACGCGGGGGAGTTATCTTCATCGTCATTATCTAAAAGAGGGTTGGAGAAGCGGTGAGCGGCGGGCTGCAGCTGCGTTTGTCGCCCTATAGTTGCGTCTGAGGTGTGGCGAGAGACGGGCCTCGGAGCTGCTGAATGTTAGTGAGCAATCGGAACTACCTTTGGCTGGAATTTCCATGGGGTCGTACGCCTGTTGGAAAGCAACTGCGGTGCCGGAGAAGAGCGCGGCGTCGGCGCACTCCCGGATGTTGTACCGGAGCGCATAGATAACGCTGACGTTATTCTCGGCTCTGTAACATAACCAGTCAATTTAAGTTGCTGCAAGTGACGGGGTGTGATTTACCAAACCCGGATACTGCAGGCCTGGCTGAAAGAAGTACCGGCGTTGCAGGAGACTGCGGTACAGACGAAGCTGCCGGCGCCGGAGGGACTGGAAGATTGGTATTCAAGCTTGCAGCTCCAACTTTCCTCATTTGCGCCTGAATTTGAGAGAGTTCGCGCTCATATAACCAGGCAGCTTGTTGTAGTAGAAATGCTCGAGAGACTTGTAGATGTGCAGCACTAAGTTGGTTGCGAGCGTTAATCCGTGGCAAACGGGAAGGAATGTTCGGATACATTCGCAAAAATCTTATGAAGCTTGACCGAACTTACAGAGCATCCCCTGTAGGAAATTCAGATCAGATTCCTCAAGGCTGTAAAGGTTAACTTACAGTCTAAATCTGTATTGCGATTGCCTCTCGAGAGCATCTTCCACAAGTATCGTTCTTTGGATGCATCCCAGTCCACCTGGGGGGGATATTAGTGGATATTGTTTGGAAAAGATGGACATTTGCGCGGCAGTCACCCTTGGAGGATCAACGAAGCCATTTCTACTGAACGGCAGTCGAATAAATACGGTATACTGAGGTTCGGGGAGCTGTCTAGTGGCTGTAGAGCCTTGTGCCGACCTTCGGCTGCTCTCACGTTCTTTGAGAGAATTAGGGCGGTGTTGAGGGGCACTTCCAGCAGCAGCAGCTGGGGCTCCTCTTGACGAAGGCTGGCGGGTTTCTGGAGGATTTGGCATTTGGTTAGGTGGTGTGTTGTTGATAGGGCTGGGGTGACAAGGGAAGCTACTCATGTACTCTAGTAGCTGTGAGGCTCTTTTGCATTTGAGATGAGCTATCTTCTAACTCTAACTAAATTCAGCACCTAACGTTATCTCCCACCAGAAATCTGTGAGGAATTGGTATTCTGTTCGTTCAATCAGGTTGTATCATGAGGGCAGAGAGAAGCATTCTTAATCGTGGGCTGTGATATTTTTTCTATGAAGTGCAAATGGCCTCATGCTAATTTCTTGCTTTAGGATATTTGCGTATAATATAGAGTTGCGTGGGTCAATTGTCATATCACGCTTTCTATCGGGGCCAAACGCCCAGAGAAGCACCTTTATTGCATAGTACATTGCATTTACAGGAACATCCACAAAAAGCGTCGAAACATGTTGTCCCCTTTTCTTCTCCTCTCGTGTCTGAGACCATCTCCTCTTCTCTCGTCTCCAACCTCGCCAGCCTCGCAAGCCTTATCTCTAAGACACGTGATGTGATCGTTGTGTAACATAGCAACTCAAGGGCATTTAATTAAAAACAACGCGTCTCACACGAACACTCTCTCATATCATATATCGAGTCCCAGCGACATCGCGACATCGACAACCTCACAATCGGAATAATGTCGTCTGAAGAAGCCACTGGAACTGCAGCGGCAGCAGCAGGTTCAGCAGCAGCCGCAAATGTAAAGGCGGAGGAGCCGCGCATCACCCCGCGAACTTCATTACTCCAGGGAGAATCCGTCGGAAATGAACAGACGCCGCATGCCATGGTACGGTTATTCTCTTCTGCTCGACCACGGCATTGCTGAAAGGTTGTACAGCTGCAGCACCTGGCGCAGATCGATAATGCAAACAGACCGAAAACCCCCGAACGAACGCAAGTACCATCGCAGTCTGCGAGACGATCTGCGAGGCGAACACCAGGAGCAAGGCGGCTTGACCCTAAATCACCTCATACATTACGGGCAATGCAGATACGAGCTACTCCTAGCAGGCGCAGGAGTATTGTCGGACATCGTGAGTCGGACAGAGACTTTCTGAGGTACTTATCGAGACGTGAGTTCCGCCTGTATCGGTTTGGGGGATGCAATGGTAGTTATATTTACATCTTCTAGAACTTGCGACGAATTCCCAAATTCCTGAAGCCACCCCGAAACCTACGCCGAGATCAGCTCGCCGACCCCGCCATCCATCAGATGTGGTTTTTTACCCAAACCCAACCGCGGATGATGAAGACGACGATGATCACCAGATGGCACCGCCGGGAATAAGACTGAACTATAGTAACTATGGAGATGATAGCGAAGATGCGATAATCCCTCCACAGGTCAACTCCGATCCGGAGGACTTGAACGATGTACAGACTAGGGATCCTAGGAGGCATTCTTCAGTCGACACAAGACGTGATTCAATGGAAGTAGGCCTCCGAGCAACGAAACGACCGAGACAAAGCTGGGGGTTTTACCCAGATGACGTTCTTGGCGATATATCGTTTGGTCCAGGCCAAATGAATGCCGCAATGAATATGGATAACTCCATTCGGGATTTTGGGTACGACCCACCTCCAGACATACCGTGCGTGAGTAATACTAACCATGAACAGGGGTGATGATTCCCAGTGGATGTCTGAGGCTGGTGATCAGCGCACATCGCCTATTGCGCGAATGTCGGTGGTTAGTGACCACGATGGGCCATTTGACGATGTGGGGCCATCAGCCATGCTTCCGCCCAGCGACGACAGCGACGGCTTCCAATTTGATATGCCCATGGAAAACACAGACCTAGGTGGCCAATTGGGAGCGGAACACGAGTATGAGGACATTGATGATATGGGGCCAGAAGGATTTCAGATGGCACTGGATGAGTACGAGGATGAGGAAGATCTGGAGATCTCGGCATCTCCGAGACGGAATGCAAAGGCACCACCAACTAAGAAGAAAAAGAAGACAATGTCTGTAGCAGCGACAGGAATTGAGTATCCGCCATTCCCAAGGAAGGCCATCAAGAAGCTAGCAACAGCTCATGGGAAGATTGGCAACGAAACGCTGAACGCACTTGCGAGGTACACTGAAGATTTTTTTGCGCAAGCAGCCGAGGATCTGGAGGCGTTTGCTCGACATGCAGGTCGGAGGACTATTAATGAGACAGACGCCGTTCAGCTGCTAAGAAGGTACGATTTATACGTGTTTCATTTCATCATCACGTTATTGTACAAGATGTCGACTCAATTCTAACAATTGAAACAGACAACGGAAGATTAATTTACAAACAACGACCTTTTCACTTGCGCAGAAGCATTTGCCGCGTGAATTGTCTCAGGAAATTCGAATGCTCGTACCCGACGGCAAAGCGCGTGCAAAGAGGTCTTCTAGGGCGAAGTAGTGTACACTAGCTAAATGACTTCTGGCTACGACCAGTCTTTGCTTTGGCGGACTATCCTCGAGACGTTTCCGGGGGGTTTTCGTACGAGCAAATAAAGCATCACGGACGTGGCAAAAGACAGACCGTACCTCAAAGTTTGAATGAACTTGTTAGTCTAGTTCTTGCGGATTGCGAAAGCATAGCCAATTCCGTCTTAAGTGCAGCTAGGTGAAACAAACCAGGTGACAATGTATTGTAAATGGTTATTCCGAATGTTTACTTCGGCAGGCCTTCCAATGGGCTTTCCAGAAGCTTGGGCATTCATGGCGACGATCAAGTCGGGCTCTGCTCATGGTTAATAAACCCTCCGTTCATTGCCGGATCGGATGTTGCAAACCCATCGTCTCCTCAATCCATACCGGTTGAGCTTGAACAAGCTTTGCCATCTGATCAATGTCTGGGAAGTAGAATTCGTTTAGTTCTGGACGATTGTCGGGCGTAAACATGTTTTTCTTCCACGGCGCTCTTAACAGTCCCTCCACCGTAACCTCCCCTTGTGGTAATGCGTCGGGCCCCCGCTCTCTGTGAGCCTTCTTAGCCTTACTGATCCAGCCCCTGTTCACGAGAATCTTGGATCCATTCGTGCGCTCAAGGGGAGTGACAACTTGATATCCATTCTCGCCTTCTCGCATTCGCGGCCCTACAAGCATCTCTTGATCGTGGCGGAACTTTCCGGTGGCCAGAACCCGGCGATAGTCGAATTCTTCGATTGCGGTCGGGTCGACTTGCGGCGGGAGAGGGAGAGGAGGCTTGACAATGCGGTCTTCTAGCTTGGCCATCAAAGCAGTTTTCCATTCTAGGCGTTTGACCTGCCAGGTTCCGAGCGCGAAGGCGGTGACAGGGATTGCGACTTATTGCTTGTCAGTAATCGATTGGATGGAGAGATTGAGGGGGCGGGTGTCAGAACTAAGGATGAGCAGGCCGGGGCCATGTCGCTTCTGCCCGGCACGAACGAGGACGGGAGGCTGGTCGAGTATTGATGAGAAATTGGGGTGATCGGCCGGATTGCTGGCATATCGCCGTTGAAAGAATTTCTTGGTAAGCGGTGAGGAGACTCGGGGCGATTGGCGAGAGGTGAAGGATTCAAGGCGAGAGAAAAGGCGTAGGGTTGCCATGTTTGCATCTCAGATCCAGATGCAACTATTTCGTTCGCTTGAAGGAGTGAGAACTGCGAGAGGTTCAAGTCAAATTGCAGTCTTGGATTGCTGACCGCGTCTAATCTTGTGTTTGTGGAGTGTGGGGCGAGTTGTTACACAACTAGCATCGTCATTATCTGGCGCCATCCGTATCACGACTGTCACTCTACCCCAGCATTCCAAATAACACAAATACAAGAACCGTTATTGTTCGAAGTCGTCTTTCTTGCCCACAGCACCTAGATCCACGGCTAATAAATCGCATCTTCTCCATCAAAACCCGAACCAAAAAAAGCGCAATGACCTCAAGCTCTACACGGGCCAACATCTTCTTCACAGGCACGGTTGACGAGGCCATAGCTTCATCTGTTCAGCAGCGCTCAGCTGTAGTATGCTTCGTAACAGACGGCGGCGAAGAGGGCTCGGTGTGGGAATCGGAGTATCTGCTCGATGCTGAGGTAATCCCTGCGTACTCGGGAGGGGTAAAATACATATACTGAAGCTTGTGCAGGTGTTTGAACTCCTAAAATCGGGCGTGGTTCTACTACGGCTGGAGGCAGGATCCCAAGAGGCAGGCCTGCTGGCAGCGTACTGTCCAGTGCAAGAGACTCCTCATCTTCTTGTCATACGGTATTTCCCTCCTTGATCACTCAAGCGCCGTGTTGACACGACCATAGAGATGGCGCGATACTCGCAAGGTTGACCACAGGAGTATCACGACAAGAGTTTACCTCCAGCATAAAAAACGCGCTGTCTAGACCCTCCCCAACCAGCCCCTTGCCGACGCTTGCGCCTGTACCACAAACAACTCCAATTGCGCCACAACCGCAGCGCCCAGAGACCGTCCCTCCGGTTCCAGTACGGGCTGCAGAACCAGCCGTGACGAGCCCAATCTCACCTTCTCCTAACATCGGTACATCCCGGACACTCACACCCGCAGCCGACTCAGTCGAATATAGTCGTACGAACGTTCGTCCTCTGAACCAGAGCTATCTCGAACAACAGCGGCAGAAGAAACAAGCCGAGCACGCGGAGCGAGAGAGGATATTGCAGCGCCTTGAAAACGACAAAGCTGAGCGGAGGGCGCGAGATCGTGAGCGAAGGGACTCATATACACCAACTCCAAGCGAGGGGCTCCGCAGTTCGGAGCCACCCATCACAGTGGCGGAGGTGGCGTTATCGTTCCGACTTACCGATGGATCGAATATCAAGTCGCGCTTCCCTTCTTCCGCGGTGCTGGGCTCCGATGTAAGGGCGTGGATAGAGCAGAACCGTCAGGACGGCGACCACCCCTTCAACTTCATGGAGATCCTTGGTCCGTCTCGTAATAGGCCCCTAAGCATCTCTGACGAAAAACTGCCATTGTCATCCCTCTTCAAGCGCTCAGCAACTCTCGTCCTCGTACCGACTCAGACATTTACGTCTGCAGCATACGAAAACGCAACAACAGCTGGTACTGGTATTCTTTCGCAGGCTTATGGAATGGTCTCGAATGTATTGAATGCTGTTTGGAGCTATACCGCGTTTACCCCCCGGACAGAAGAGAGGCCGCCTCCGGCAAGACAGAGTGAAGAGGAGGATCCGAAGAAACCCCAGGCTTCGGGAAGTGGTCATATTAGAACGCTGAGGGATCAGGGAGAGGATAAAGATGACAGAAAGTATTATAACGGAAATCAGGTATGTGTCCCTCAACCATCCTTCTTGTAGGTTGCACATAGTGTTGGTATTTACGCACTGGACAGCTTAGTTTTGAACCTAAGCCGGATGGAAACTGAGAATGTCAGTGATATGGGTCTGAGGGTGAGAGGGTTTGATATCTCATGATGCTGGGACTAATGTCTAGTACGTATATCGAATGGCTGTCAATGAAAAAAGCTTTCTGACGGGAGATGCTCCTGTTTATCGACGAAGGATTATGTTGCTAGTTGTGAAAACGTGGAATTCAATGATTGGAGCTCTTTGTCCATCCATGCTCTTTCCAAACGCCACCACCAGTGACAAGGATTTCCGTTAACGTGAATGCAAGTGAAACATTTCTGTCGGTTGCCATGAGCAACAACCAACGCTAGCGCGTGCGAACAAAACAACTCGTCTCTCACAAACATCGAGCTTGTCAGCTACGATTCCACGTCCATTAACCAGCCTTGCAGCCAATCAATCCCACTACTTTACGCGAAAGACGGCAAAGGCGACAATATTCATGGGCTTGAGAACCCCGTCAAAGAGTGCACTCGTCTCATCATCGCCGTCGAATATTAAGTTTCGCCGCTGCCGTCAGTAATCTTATCGATCACGCACCATGGCTTTGGCACTTGCCCCGGAGATCTCACGCATCATTACCTCTCCATATGCTGTGTCTTTGATTGTCAATACAGTTTTTCTGGCTCTTTGGGATTCTTCTGACATGCGATGTAGAACCTCGACTCTACACTGAAGGCCGCTGAACCACACGAGATACAATCATGGGCAGATTCACACCCATGTGCGATCAAGGCTCTTGCGAAAGTAGTGATTGATGCTCTACAATATTGCCCATATGCCCTTACAGTGATCGAGAAGTTAGGTTGGTCTTGGTAAACCTCACCGGCGTAAGACATTATGGTTGATGGCTCCCAGGCATTGTCGCACAACTTAGGGATGAGATGCTACAGCAAAAGCCCATCATTCTTGATACCCTAATACGGAATGCTCTCCAAGATGATATGAACTTTGAGAGAGTGAGTTGTTGCAACAAACCTGTGTACCTAGAACAGAATCAAACTGACTGCGGTTCTCAGTTCTCCCCGGTACTGATAGCGCTGCTCTGCAACCCTCTGCCGCGGAATTTCCCTCCGCCTGCCAAACTAGTTCAATTCTTTTTTAAGTGCCTCGACAAGGCGACGAAAATTCCGGATATTGACACTGTCCGGCCGCTCTATGTCTTGGTTGCGAATGGATACGAGCACCTTGCGCTACTGATGACCGAAAGTCAGAGCTACACCTTTGCAAAGCGGATGGCAGGGTTCTTGACGGAAAAAAAGACCTCAGATACGAACGTCTTCCTTATATATTGCTTGTCTACCCTGGCGCACATGCACTTGGCTTCTAGCAATGGCGAGAGCAAACCAGGTGACCGACGAAGGGCCATTGCGGAAATCTTCCAGGGAAAGAAGGCCCCAACGGTCCTTAATCTCGTTATCAACATTGTTATTTACTTTACTTCGTCAGAGACACAGATAGGTTGGCAAATCATCCAGATGGCAACCGTGATTGCCAATGCTATCAGCGACTCGGTGAGGGTCAATGGAGCTTCTAGTGCGGATGCTGCGAATTTGCGGATATTATTGGAAAAGGCAAAGACGCAACCAGATACCCGTGTAGTATCGGAGGCGCTGCAGTTCGTATTAGCTTTGTCTCATATCACCCCACAGCCACCTCTTAATGCTACTCTACAGGAGCTTGTGCAGCGAGGAAGAAAAGAGGAAACAACAAGCATGTTTTTGCTATTGATATCCGTGGAATTTTTTGCGCAGGATGCACCCGAAGATCTTATTGGTGATATGTTGCGATCTATGTTCAAGAGCGCATTGTCAAACAGCGATCCTACTCATTCATCATATCAACTCCTTCGGGACCGTGTACAGTTCACTCAGCAGCTGAATGAAGTGGTACCTCAATCCCCGAGTCTACGACGGGGGGTCCTCAGTGTGCTATCAATGACGGAGTTTGTTACTCTCATCAATAGCTTAGTACAGAACTCAGTCAATACGCCTACCACTAATAATACGTGTGGGGAGGATGAAGCATGTCCCTGGGTCATATCAAATCTTACGAATCAGCTACAGCTGGCACTTTGCACGTTCATACTACGCTGTGCTCTGTACTCGCAAGGAGACGAAGTGCAACTATCTCCAGTAACGGCAACTTCGTTAATGGAGAAGATTACGGGTGTATCTGGTATACAACACAAGTGCCCATTTGAGCATACCCTCAATGTTGGGACGACGCATGACACACTGTCCCTGATTGAGGAATTTGCTTCTCCAGAAACCCGAATATCATCGCGTAATTGGCGACAGACGCTGGCCGAGGGGCTCTCTCGGGATACAAATCGCCAACATGGTTTTATTGTCTCCGCCGTCGGTGAGATATGTCGGGACCTTGAGAGTCGTTGCGAGAATGTTGAAAAGCCACTTCGCGCCGAAGAGGAACACTCCCGGCAACTTCAGGCTGAGCTTGATGAATTCAAGGCCAAATATACCGATGTTGAGGAGCAGCTAGCGAGGTGTCTCTACAACCTAGACTATGCAGGCGAGGAAAACGAAAGGCTTGAGAATAAGCTGGACGGCGCTATTGAAAAGTCACAGGAAGCCTTGGAGCGTGTCAAGGAGCTAGAAGATATACTAGAAACGGAAAGAGAAGAGTCAAGACGGACCATTGTGGGTTTGGAGCGGGATGTGGCGGAGGCAAGGTCGGCGCATATCGAGGAGCTCAGGATTGTGAAAGTTAATGCAGATCAGGCGGCCATGGAACATATTGCTATACTCAATGCCCGACAGGATATGATTGACGAGCTTCAGGGTCATAAGAAAGAGCTGCAGAAAGAGATGGATGAGATCAAAGATGACCTTCTTTTCTTGCGGGAAGAGAAGACTCGGCTTGAAGATAACTCAGAAAGTCTTAGAAAGCAACTCGCGGAGACGCGTAATGATAACAAGGCGCAGATCGACGCACTGAATGGAGAGAATGATATCCTGAGTGCAGAGAGGAATCGCCTCCAGGAGAACGTTGCAACACTCGAAATAACACTCTCAGACGTCCGACAAGCACTGGATGGTTATAAGGCGTCGTTAGGGCAAAAGATTTTGGAATTGGATCGACAAGATATGATGATTGATGAAATTGTGTATGAAAAGAGGCGACAGAAGGAACAGCTGTGCTTGTTGACGCAAGCCCGGGATGAATTAGAAACGAGAATTTTGGAGCTTCAAACTGCAATGGAAAAGGCCATAAGGGATGGCGAACAGAAGTGTGAAAGCTTATCCACAGAATTGGAATTTAGATATGATCAACAGGTAGGTCATCAGCACATCACTCGGAGCTGCTGTACGTTTCTAACGTTTCAATAGCTATCCAAAGCTAAATGCGACCATGAAGAAGAGATTGAGAAGCTCGTAGTCGACCATGAAACTGCAATAGGTCAACTCAAGACCAAGCTGGACCAAACGCGCAAAGATTGGTCCAAGGAACGTGATGCTCAACGAACCGAGATCAGATCACTCAACGAGAAGGTCACTTCCCATCCTCTCTCCACTTTACCAATAACAATGCTAAACATTCATGTGCAGCTCAACAAATTCCGCGTTATCCACGAAGAGCGTGAGAAAGAAGCCCAAAACCTCGGCCGTCAGCTTCTAGGACTAATGTCGGGTTCAAAACTCGACCTCGCCAACCTTCTCAGCTCCAAGACTTCACTCGACTCCTTCTCAGAGCCTACAACCACTAACTCGCCTTCGCTGGTAAAACTCACCCGCAACGACAGCAACGGCTGCGCCCCAATTTCTCCCACCATCGTCCCTACGCGCCGCAAATCCGATGAGTTTACTGATGAACGCGAAAATGAAAACCCGAAGCGCTCAAAGACTACCCATCGCTCTTCCATCACACCTGGCAATCAACAACAAGCCCATTTGAAATTCAAGGCTGCCAAAACTCCACACCGGAAGAGTGAAGGATTTGTAGCAGCAGCAGATACTGCAAAGGGGAGGGAGAGCGTGATAATAGAACAGCCTGAAGATATGGTGAAGGAGACCCCCGCAAGTCCGGCGGAAACGGACTATGGGACTGCTCCAGTGCTTACCAGCACGCCAAAGGGGCTTGACATCAGCTCGCACTTTGGGTGGGAACCACCCGCTGTCGAGAGAAGGAGAGGTAGGAGGAAGACGGTGCCGGTTTTCCAAGTGCCAGTGCAGGCCCAAGAGGAGGAAGATGATGTCGAAGAGGAAGAAGCGCTGAAAGACGTGCCGCAACAATGGGATGCGGATGAGACTCTATGATTATGTATATGAGGAGTTGGTCTTTTTGGTCAAGGCGGCGTTTTTGGTGGGAATCATGGTATTGTTTTGGTTTTTCTTGATGGGTTTTTGGGGTTTGAAGGCGTAACAAGGAGTTTTTTAGACGTATTAATGTTTCTGAAGATGGAGACTAACAATCTTCGATTATGACAAGAGTTTATAATCAGAGAAGCTATTTGGAGTTGCAAGACGACATTTAACAAGAACGTCGGGGCTGTCAAAGTTGAAGTACACTCAACGTCGAGATATTTGAGGTCGAGTGATTTGATCGACCAATAACGATAGGCAAATTATGAAGTCGTTGAATCGTGATATGCACCAGTGCCAAGCCGGGCGGGCAAGACTCGCTCACCCGCTTTTCGGAACCTGCAATCATCAAACAACCCCCGATCTCCACTCAACCGTGCAACTGCCATTGCCCACAACAATGTTCACCGCCCGCGTCTTTCCCCGCGCTCTGGTCCGCCAGCAGCCTACCCGCTCCCTCATCCAGCGGCGCCTCAACTCGTCGTCGTCGATCCAGTCGGTAAAAGCCGAGGGTAACGAATTCATCAAGGAGCGTGAGGCGGTCAAGAAGCACGCCGCCGAGTCGGCCGGTACATACCATTCCTCTCACACACTCTCTCTCCTCCTTCATATGCTGATTGGATTTACAGAACTCTGGCGCAAACTCTCCATCTAGTACTTCACCCCCTCCTCCTGCGGACCATACGTCATTCTTACAAGAAAAACCCCACAGTGGAACCGTCCCCTTCCTGATTATTGCGTCCATCAACGCCTACAACCTCTGGAATGAGCACTGGGAACATTGGTCGCACATGCCGCCGCTTGAGGAGCGCCCAGAGTACTCGTACCAGAACATCAGGGTCAAGAACTTCTTCTGGGGAGAGGGTGATAAGACTCTTTTGTAAGTCCGCCCTTTCTTTCACACAAGGGAGATGGATGGGGTCTGATAAGGCCGGATAGCTGGAATGACAAAGTCAACTACCACAAGACCGACTAAGTTAGAGTTGGGCTGCTGTTAGTAGTCTGTGTTGGTATGGGGGTGTGTAGATTGTTGAGGAGCATGAGATGACTGGGGAAATGTACAATTCGTTCGGTTCTATCAGGTTTCTGGGTTTTTTGCGGACGGGACTAGGTGAATAGAAGTGATCGTGAAAACTAGCTGTAGTCATACCGAATCGATTTTCCTTTGCTGCTCCCCCGGGTTGGTCTGCATCCAAGCAGGATATGTTGTGAATATGGTCTATATGATCTGTTTGGGTGGTCTGTACAGCATTGGGTAGGGAATAACACCACTCGCCAAAGACCTAGTTCATATTACCCAGATTCAATCGTAGACGGGAAAGCAATTGATTTGGCTGGGGTATTTCTTAAAGGCCGTCTACTCTACTCGCCAATATTACTCGTACAACTACTTATATAACACTACCAATGAGCAAAAATCATTCCTCCATACGTTATTGTGAACCCCAAGTATTAACAACCATCCAAAAACTCCATAACAATAATTAACCCAGTCTTATGCAGTAACAATACCAGCCCTCCTAAGCTTCCAATCCTTGAATAACTTCATCAACTCCTTGAACGCACTCATTACTAATGGCACGCCCACTGGGCCCATCAACGGTAGATATACCGCCACCTTATGCTCCTCCGGAAAATAAACCTGGCCAACCATGCTCTTTTCAAAAAATGCCTTCTCAGCTTGCGAAGCTGCATTTCTTCCCTCCTCTAAAGCGCCGCCAGTGCCACCAAATCTCCCTTTCTTGAGCTCTCGGCATGCGTTGCTCAGCGAAGACAACGTTGACCCCACAGAGGTAGAAACTGAGGTTGGAATCGATATCGAGGGAAGCGCCTTGGTAAGGCGGTACAGAGATCCGAGTGTAGAAGACGCCGAGGTCAATAGTTCTGCGGAACGCTGTCGCGTCAAGGAGTCGAGACGAATCGGCAAAGAAGGTGGATGTGATGGTGCGCCAAGAAGAGAAAGAAGTTGCGCAGCAAATATATCCAATGCTGGCTTTAGGTCCTCTTTGCTGAGGTGGTCTGATGGACTATCTGGCTTTGGGTTGAGAACCATAACGCCGCCCCACTGTGGCAGGAGGAATGCGTTTGTAGCGCTCTCAGAAATGGCAAGAGGTGTTTCCCCTTTGGGTGGGATATACACAATGAAGTTGATTGTTGGATAGCTTGTTATACTGACCAATGGCCATTCCGCGCTATTGATAAAGCTGCTCAAATCCTCTTTCTTCAAAACCCATTTTCCGGGTTGTTCCATCAGTTGTTGGCCCTCCAGCTGTTGTTGATCGGGGTTGTCCGGCACCCACGATGGAATCACATTCGGAGACAAAGATGCATAAAACTGGATCTGCGAATCAACGGTGAAGTTGCTGATGCCACTCAAGGCATCGAGCAATGGCTGAAGATAGTCGTCGATAGATTTCTCAATTTCCCAGCTGGTTGGTGTTCCGGAGGCCGTAAACATGGAGAATGTCAGGTGGTATGTAGGCGAGTATCGCAAGATACGACTCATTTTGCGCTGGATTTCTACAGCATTGATTTTATTCGACCCATTACTACTGTTAGTGGAACCGGAGGATAAAGACGATGGAGGAGGAGTTGGTGCCGAAGACGAAAGTAGATGTGATATCATTTGTTGCTCTTCCGCGAAAATCTCTTGAAGGGTGTTGGAGATGAATATGGAAAGGCTGGTGGAAGAAGCAGTTGACGATGGATTGTACGATGGTGAATAGTAGAGGTCTATGACTCTTGAGGAGTTGCTCAACTGATAACTAAGTCCACCGTTATTACTCTAGCCGGCGAGTGGATGCAAAGGGGTGCATACGAATGCGTGGAGCCGCTTGCTCCGGGAGTCAGCCTGAGAATTGCGGCAACATTCTCGTCTTCTTCATGCTGGCTGTCCGATGGGCTACTAGATGGCGTTGAATGCAATACATTCCGCCCATCCTTTACGTCGTACTCTGACTCGCTTCTGGACAACCGGAGCCGTAGATGGTGAGCTGAGAAGTCGTTGGCATCATCTAACGCATGTTGAACCGTCTTTAATAGATGCTCCGGATCTGGTAGCAGTGGAGCTTCGACGTCGACGAGTAACGGGAACTCCGCCCTACAGGCCTGTGCGAATCAGTCAATGGGTTTGCTTTTAGAATATGCTGCGCACCCTTCCATTAGCCCAGCTCTGCATCTCATTCAGCGGCAACGGGGCGCGGTATATCGAAGTCGTGATCCACCATAATGGCAACCCCAACAGTAGAACGACGCTCCAGAACGAGAGAACCACCAGCGAGCGTGTTCGCACATTTTCGGGAGTGTCCGGTGGTGGTGGAGTATTGGCGTCGGACATTGTTGATGCTTGAGAACTGTAAAAAGCAACAGCTTAATTGAGAGGATGTGTTATGTTCCTGTATATACCCCTTATTGCGCACATTCCATACTGGCTGCCAAAGGATTCGAGCTAAAGGTTGGTTGGTAACCCGTTACAGTTTGGAGCTTCGAAGAGCTCAAGCGCTGAAGTCAGGACAACACCACCACCGCCGCCCTACAGTATCAATTGCACACCAACACCGTCACTATTGATGAAACTGCAAGCGCGTGGCAGCCTTGTGCAATAGTCTCGGAGGTGTGGTAGACATGTTACAGCGTTTGAGACTACTTGTGCAGGTAGTGCAGCAAAAGAGGTGAAGCTCTACTCTACTCTTGGAAACTTCACAACGGATCACTCAACTACCACTGTCTACCAGTCTGGCTTTAGAAGAGCTCGCGCAGCACCAGTATGAGAAAGCAATCGCTACCATTATCATGCAGTTGCCGCCCCTTCTTGGATATCGTACAATGCGTCCTCCCCTTCCCTTAAAGCAAACCAATCCCCATCCAAGCAATATGATTTTGACAACCGTATGATCATATCTAAAACGCCTAAATCGAAGGCCTTGCACTTCCGTCCACACCTCCAGCAAAAGTCACCACCACTCCCGGCCACATTCGCTAAAACGTAACAGATTATGCTGCGCCACTATGGAGATCTTAGCATTGACCATGGGACCCAAGGATAATTAGTCAGAGGAGACAAACACGAGGATGTTGTTAATGGGGATGTGGATGATCTTAACAATATATCCAATGACACCCATCACGATGAAGCCTATTCCAACAGCTTGCGAGATCTTTATGAATTCTCTCTTGTCCGCTATTGTAACCGTAAGCCAGGCTAGCTCGACAAGTAAGAGAATCGCAATCGTGACGTACGCTTTGTGCATCGGTTGATGAATTGAGTACCGTCCCTCATGAACTCCCTGGGAATCTCGGCCATTTGAGCGAATTGGTCAGACATGGTAGAGTCGCGGGTGTTATGGAAACGAGGAAAGATGTAATGTAGATAGACGAGGCGACAGCGTCGGTAGTGGATAACAGATCTTTGAGTTTGCTGGTTGTGGTTGTGGTCGAAGTGGTTGAGGCGCTTTCAAAATTCGAAGTAGGGGGCTGATACCTTCGGTTGAGGCGACGTGTGTCTTTCTTGCGGCAGTTCTGGAATATTCCCGTGCTGCAGTATCAGCCATCCCGCGCTGAGCCCCCCTGTCCTCTCTCAAACAAGCTCCATCCGTCTTACATACCGAGTCCTTCTCACTCACCTTCGCCTGCTCTGCGGTTCACCAGTATCTCTCGGACCCAGAACTAACTCTGCCCTATCGCGATCTCTTTTTAGGTGTCAAGACCAGCACCTCTACTCCCTTGCCTGTATTTTCTCTCCCCCTCCCCCTCTGCTCGCTTTATCGTTAGGCATCGCCCTGAAGTACGCGAGCATTCAACTCTAATCGACCGACCCATACATACAGACCGGACCGGATAGAACACCACAGCAACTGCCGACAAGTATCTCAACAACACCCGAAGTCCGGACAGCACTGAATACTGACTCCACTTCATACTCTTTGTTCTCTTTTTCTTTCCTGGATATCTGTTCCTGTCACTTTGCGTTCGCTTGTCCATCAAGGGGAAAGACCCGACCAGTCGTCCTGTACGCGCCGCTTGTGACGGAAGGGAAAGGAGCTGTTTTTCTACTTGGTGTTGAGGGTTGAAGACAAAGGACAGTGCCTTATTTCTTGGTGTATCAAGCAAGATCAGAGAGATCAATCCTGTCAATCCTGTGGGACGAGAAATCATCTTAGATTTCGGCAGTGTACGTATCACCACCCTTTTGAAAATCCTGTACTTGTATTGTTCGGGTTGGCAAGCTTTGGGCACATTTTGATGAGTTTCTTCTATCGTTCTACCATGTTTTATGCTTCAGGGCGGCTCGCTTGCTTGCTTGCTTCCTTCACTCTTGTTCCGTTCTGCAGCCAGGGATCGAAGTCCTGTTTCCTTCCCTTTTTCCGTCTTCTTGGACGCTGATTTGCAATGACGGATGTACAGATTCTTGTAATAGGTCGTGAAAGAAGCTGTGTGAAGGTTTTTTTGGGAGGAAAAAGGCACCTAAGAAGAACATTCAGACAGACGTCACTAAGCACCAAGCACTTTTCGTGAAATCCAACATCATGGCTGACGAATTCGATATCGACATCTACGGAGATCTCAACCCGGACGAGCCCACAAATGGCACACCGTCCTTCAAAAAGGAGGATGATGAATATCTTGCCAATGACAATGCCGGAGATCGAGATGTTAAGACAGAGCCTGCTCCCGGGGAAGATACCCACATGGGATCTACTGCACCTGAAGGCGATAATTCTTCGGGTAGCGCAAACGTAAAGGAAGAAGTGCCCTCTAGCATGACCAAGCAAAAGAGAAAACTTGATGATCGGCCATACGATCCGAACGCCACCAGTGCTCTCTATATTGCCGATCTTCACTGGTGGACAACTGATGATGATATCCGAGGATGGATGAATGAGTGTGGTTGCGAGGATGAACTGAAGGATATTACTTTCAGTGAGCACAAGGTGAATGGTAAATCCAAGGGGTAAGTACACAAAGAAAGGATTGACGGAAACGATTGAATTCCAACTAATGATCCTTTGCAGAGTTGCTTTTGTCGAGTTCACTTCACCCCAGGCCGCAGCTGCGGTTAAGGCCAAGATTGAATCCGGATCGAGTCAACCTATGTACATGGGAAAAAGACATAGTGTTAGTTACACAAACCCAAATTCTAACCCCTTCCGCACCCTGCCCAAGGAAGCACCCCAGCGTGGCGATAGAAACCCTCGTGATTTCCAGCCTGGTAGAGGTCCCGATCGCATGCCTCATGCACCTGGACCGGTGGCTAGCGTTGGCGGTGGTGGTGCAGTAGGCGTGGGTGCAGGTGGAGGAATGAACGTGGGAGGTGCTTTCCGAGGCAACCGTGGTGGTTTCGGTGCCGGCCGTGGCAACATGGGAACACCATTTATGGGCAATCGCGGAGGTTTCGGCGGACCGGTTGGTGGACCACAAGCTTCTCCGCAGCCAGGTTTCCAGACTCCCATGGGTGCAGGATTTGGAGGACCCAATGTGCCTATGCAGCAATTTGGCGGCGGCAACTTCCAAGGTGGTAACTTCCAAGGCCGTGGTGGTATGATGCCGATGCGTGGTGGTCCCGGAATGAGAGGACGTGGAGGCATGGGTCCGAATGGAATGATGGGTGGTATGGGTATGGCAGGAAATATGGGCGGTATGAATGCCATGGGAGGTGGTAACATGGAAGGTGGAGGATTCAATCCGATGGGAATGGGTGGGTTCGGAATGGGTGCTATGGGAGGTACGTAGAGGAATCCCACATCATCTTCAGCCATCGATATTTTTTCTAAACTATCATATAGGACCAGGTGGCTTTCCTACTCCTCACTTCAATCCGGCATTCTTCCCCGGAGGCCCTCAAGGCGGCGTACAGGGACAATGGGGTGATAACAATCCGCACCCCGCTAAGCGCCCACGCCCAAATGAATAGGAATCGTTTGGCTCACCCGGATCACAAAATGGAAGATCGTAGGAGAAGCTTCCTAAAGGAGAGCCGCAGCAGCAACATAAAGATTGCCCTCTCGTCGCTTTTCCAGATGATGATCGTAGTGCCTGATGGCTTGTACCGAATAACTAGGCTTTCTTGAATTTTCTTGCTTCATTTACTTGGGTGGCTTCTACTGGGTTCGTTCGGTGCTTAGAGTGGCACAAGAAAATAATGGGGTCATATCGGGGGCTTTTATTGATCCTCTGTCTTCTTTTCTTTGTATTTGGAGTTGAGTTTGTGTTTTTTTTTTTTGATTGTAGTTCAGTTTCCTTGATTGTAGTTTCCTTGACTGTCATATGTACTTGTTGCTTTTGCTCTACTTCCTGGACTGCTAGGTGCTTCCATCGTGGGTTGGGTCAGAATACTATTGCCGAAATTTGTCCTCCATATCGGTCTCTGTGGATGAGTGGTGTAGACGGCAAGTGGATTGGGTGTTGTATGGGAGCTGTCAAAGTACTACTAGTGCGGCGTTCTGGTCTTTTTTCTCTCTTGGATACTCTGCTTTACTGCAAATATAATTTTCCTCTTAGTATGACATCTCTGTCGTAACAATGCATCTCGAATGGAATGACAGCTGCAGTAGTGGCATCCCAGTCAGCCCAAGCGTCGTACTACAGAGCTTAAGCTAACATCACCTTCATGCCATATACTCGAACACCACCGCACTACAACCAAAGCCATGGATATTGTCGCCGCGATTTCGAACTATGTCACCAAGATGGTATCCTCCGACGGTTCCGCCGGGCCGTCCGGGAAGATGAAGATTCTCCTTCTGGACAGCGAAACGGTTCGATCTCATCCCCGCAAATGCCGGAGTACCGCCGCCATAGCTCACTGTTGTTATGCACAGGTGTCCATTATATCCACCGCAATCACGCAATCCACCCTTCTCAGTCACGAGGTCTATCTCATCGAGTACGTTCGCACGCATGGGAGGATACCAGTGGGGCTATTTTTTACGTGTCGGGGGTGGTCTGACTCTATAGTCGCCTAGACAATGTCGATAGAGAGAAGATGAGACATCTGAGATGTCTATGTTTTGTGCGCCCTTCGTCGGATACTATCCAACTACTTATCGACGAGTTCCGGGACCCGAAATATGGAGAGTACAACATCTGTACGTTCGGTCTTCCTGTGCTGCTGCTGCTGCGCGCGCTTTTTGTGCTGATTGGAGATGTGTGGTGGGGGTGGGTGGGTAGACTTTAGTAATATCGTCAAGAAGTCATCGCTGGAACGACTCGCCGAGGCAGACGATCACGAGATCGTGCGTATAGTTCAGGAATACTTTGCGGATTACCTCGTCATCAATCCGGGTCTCTTCTCGCTCGGTTTACAGCGGCGGTTATGGTCTTCGTCACCGGATATGTGGGATACGGATGCGCTCACACGGTCTTGCGAGGGGATATTGGCGGTTCTTTTGAGCTTGAAGAAGAAGCCGCTGATACGGTACGAGAAGAATAGTCTTATCGCCAAAAAGCTCGCAGGGGAGGTTAAGTATCAGCTCGGGAAGGAGGAACAGCTATTCGATTTTGGAAGGATGGCGGATACTCCACCGGTATTGTTGATTTTGGATAGAAGGAATGATCCGGTTACACCGCTGCTCAGTCAGTGGACGTATCAGGCTATGGTTCATGAACTCTTGGGGATCCATAATGGACGTGTGGATCTGTCCGAGGTTCCCGATGTACGGCCGGAGTTAAAGGTACGATAAGTGTTGGTATGTGGCCCCGATAATTGGCTGGTACTAAGTATCATTTCAGGAAATAGTTCTTTCCCAAGATCAAGACCCGTTCTTCAAAAAGAACATGTACCTCAATTTTGGTGATCTCGGCGGAAACATCAAAGACTACGTCGACCAATACCAAAGCAAGACAAAATCCAACATGAATATCGAGAGTATCGCAGACATGAAGCGCTTCGTGGAGGAGTATCCCGAGTTCCGCCGCCTCTCCGGCAATGTCAGCAAACATGTCACATTGGTCGGTGAGCTGAGCAGAAGGGTGGACAAAGACAACTTGCTCGAAGTTAGTGAGCTTGAGCAGAGTCTCGCATGCAACGATTCACATTCGGCGGAATTGAAG
>MU122113.1:846260-954299 GCA_014904905.1 Wilcoxina mikolae CBS 423.85
CTCATCCACCTTGGAGAACTCACCGTACTGACAACCTTTCCAAGACCCTCCAAAGAATGCTCCAATCCCCAATCCCGACCAACAACAAAGTCCGCCTGGTTGCCCTATACAGTCTCCGCTACGAGCGGCACCCACAAAACTCCCTCCCGGCACTCCTAGACCTTCTCGGCGTCGGCGGCGTTCCCCAATCCAACATAAACACCATCAAGAACCTCCTCCGATACTCCACATCCGTCCAACGCCAAGAAGACCTCTTCGAATCCGAATCAATCTTCTCCCGCGCCCGCAGCGGGTTTAAAGGTCTCAAGGGCGTCGAAAACGTATACACCCAGCACTCCCCACGACTCGAGCAAACCCTCAACAATCTTGTCAAGGGCCGGCTCCGCGAGCAGACACACCCGTTTGTGGAGGGGAGTGGGACGACGAGGGAAAAGCCGCAGGATGTTATTGTGTTTGTGGTTGGGGGAGCTACTTACGAAGAGGCGAAGACGGTGGCGCAGGTTAATGCGAGTACGCCTGGTGTTAGGGTTGTGCTGGGTGGGACGACGGTGTTGAATAGTTGTGGGTTTTTGAAGGTGGGTGTTTTCTTTTCCGGGAAAAAAGGGATGTTTGCTGACAGGTGGATAGGAGATTGATGAGATTGTTGGTGCATGGCCGGAGCCGGAAGGAAGGACTCCGCAGGAACGGTTGAGGAGAGTGTGATTTTTGTTTATTTTGTTTTTTCTTTGTTTGGAAGCTTGGGGATGTCTCTCTCTCTCTGTGTGTGTGTGTGTGTGCATAAACTGGCGTTATTTGAACCAGGGTTTTTTCCCTTATGTATTACTTGTTTGATGAACGGATCGAATGTAATGTTGGTTTTTCTTCAATTCAAATAGATCCAGCTCTGAAGATTGTCCTCCGCTCCTAGCTGCACAACTTGCTTCTTGCAATCACCTCTCCCTCACGACCACCTTGCATTTCTCCAATCTTCTACTAGTTTCACATTTCTATTTACCCTTCTCTCCACAATCCCTCAAAACAAAATCCCCGCTACCACCTTAATCCCTCCAGCGCTACCATAAATTCTCCTTTAACGTATGTTTCCGCACTACCGTGCTCTGTCTCCTCCTCACATCACCCTTTCGGTATTACCAAAACAAGTGAAAGTCACTAACTCTAGTTTCCGGCATAGCTCAGCAAAACCACCGGCTGTCGAGTGATGTCTTCCCGACGCATTCGCCAGCTTGAGGCGGCACATGCTGCATAAGTTGTGCAGATTCGGCAAAACTCCAACAAGGAAATCGAGCAGCTGCGTCAACAACATGCCGCTGAGATGACGGCCAAAGAGGAGGAGAAGGACAATATCAAAGAGTTGCTCTCCAAGGCTCAGCAAGAGATGGTGTTCTTGAAGGGGCAGAATGTGATACTGGAACGTCAGCTGCAGAAGAACACCAGTGGTGAATCGTCCGCGAAGCCCGACGATCTCCTGAAGGTCATGTTTGAGTTCGACGAGGCCTACAGAAGGTACAACAAGGTCCTTGAGGTCTTGACGCAGATTCTGGGAGGTGCGGGGTTGTCCAAACTCAATTCTGATGCAATCAACGAAGCCATGAAGGTGTTTGCGAGGCTTGGTGCCGGTGACCTTGATACGGAGACCTCCACCAACAAGAAACAGATGTCTAAGCTGGACATTATGAAGTACGTTGGCGACAAGCCCCTTGATGTCTTCACTGGAGCATTCGGACAGAAACTTGGCGATGTCATACCTGGTGGCGCCGGTAAGGACGATGGGGCCGTTGGGAAGGCAGTTCAGACCATCGCCGTCTCCGCGGCAGCAGAGCCCCTTGCCCGATTGTCTCCTTTCTTCATCTTGGGTGTGTGCCTAGTAGGCGTTGTCACGCAACATCTTGGTGGGTTTGGGGCGGCCCTGTCGGCGATTCTCGAGCGGGGGGAGGAGGCGACGGACAATCCTGTATCGCAAGATGAACCGGAAACCAGTTCTGAACCCCCCCCCGGCGTGTACTCATGCTTCCAAGTAAGAAGTGCCATGTGACCGTGGTGTTGAGATTTTCCCTGTGATGTTGAGGTTGTCCGCCCCGACAAGTCACCCCCACCCCACGGCGGTCTCAAGTGTCTACCGGATACCATGGGAGTCAGCCCCCAATTATGGCCTACCCAGTCCCTACTGTGATGACTTGGAGACGTCTTGGCCTTAAAGAATTTTTGAAGGTACAGCTGGGCAGTATAAGAACCCCAATACCGCCAGCCCAGACTCAGCTACGTACATATTGTAACCAAGTACCTTTTACAGAGAGTACTCCCTCACCCACCCACTTACATCCCTTAATACGCCCCCTCATCATCCTCCCGAATCTCCTCCATCTGCGTACCATAAACCCTCGGAGTATATTCCTCCCTCTCATGCTCCGCATCCTCCTCATCATCGCTATTCACATCCTTATCCGCTCCTCTCCAGCTATGCACACTAACCGTTCCCTTCCCCACCGCATCACCCTGGAAGCTTGTAGCCGCAAACACGGGTGCAGAAGGATGCCAACTGACATCTCTCACACAAGTACGTTCCCTCTGGAACCCGTGGAACCAGCTAGGGTATCTTGCACGCTGCCCAGGTCTATCGGGTCTTACGACCTGAGTTGCAGTATGCACGTCGATTTGGGATGCCTGTGTGGCGTCGATGTTGAAGATCTTGACGATTCCGTCGGCGGAACCGGTGTACACGTATCGAGAGCCTGTCGAGAGGGGGGGAGAGAAGTAGCAGCGGATGAGAGTGCGGTGGACGCTGTGGCCTTCATATGATACGAGGGATTTGTCGGAGGGGTGGCGGCGGCCTTGACCACAGTAGCGTTCGCTGCGGTAGTCAAATTCTGTGCTGAAGTTTTTTTGGGGCATGCGTTGGAATTCGCCAGGGTCCATCATGTTTCTAGAATAAAGATCAGACGGGTTTTTAACTCGATAGTAATGGGGGGTACAAACCGTAGGTCCCAGAGTTTCATTTGTTGATCCTTTCCATTCGACAAGACGTATCTTCCATCACCCTTAGAGTGCACAAAAGTGATACCTTCTGTATGCCCAGTAAACACGCCTACGGGTCTGCCGTCTGCAATTGACCGCCGGTCCCATACTTTGATTGTGCTATCATCCGACCCTGAATAGATTATGTGCGGAGAACTGCTATCACCATAACAGACAGCATTGACTTCATCGACATGGCCTCTTAACCTCAGGATCGGACGCCCTGTAGTGATATCATAGATGTATACGCATTCGTCTTTCGCTCCGACAATCAATTCATTTCCATCGCCGGAGAATCTCACAGACATAATCTACGGAAAGAAAGAAGTCAATTCATGCGTAATCACTCGAGCAAGGGTATCGTACTCCAGAGCGAGGGTGCATTGAATGCGGAGCTGATCCCACTGCAAACTCAAGTCGTTGTGTGTCATCCCTTCCTGGTGTGGTGTCGGCAAGATAAACAACGCTGGTGATACTGGTATAGGCCAGGAGACGGTTATCTGGCGATAATGAAGCTGCTCAAGATAAGTTGGAGCCCAGGGAATACATATGGCGCAGACAAACGTAAACGTACCATCTGTAATCGTCCATTGGCCGCCCAAATAATGCACAGTTTTGTAATACTTCCAATCAAGAGGGTCGGACGTGTCGTATAAACGCACACACATATCCTGCGCACCACTATAGAAAAAGTTTCCATCTTCAGAGAACTGCCCGATGTAGCAGTGGTAATCATTCTCGATAATGAAATCCGCCTGGCTTTCTGGTAGATATGACTGTAAACAATATCAGTCTCAAATTTACCCCAGGGCAAGATATGGTGACAAACCCGCATTGCGCCCTGATGACATGCTTTCAACTGTCCCGCCGAGCGATACATGCCCATTTCCCTCTTCAAAAGATACTCCTGTCTCGACGACCTCTTCCGTTTCCCGTTTTGTGTTTGCGACACCGCCTAAAACCTCAGCAGACTACCCCCTCCCTCCCTCCCTTCCGATGGACAGGGAAGAAGAAAAACTCACCGACCCGAAATCGCTTCCAACCATCAACTCCTCCCCTTTCGCATTAGGTACAGGAAACATTGGAGCCCTCGGATCATCATATCGAGGAGGCTCGGGACTCATTTCCTCAAATCCATAGATATGGCTGATAAGTCTTCCAGTTCTTAAGGCACGAATGGCAGCCGCTGCTTGTCGATTGGCCAACCGATCGAGTACGACCATGTCGGCGGTGTCATCATCATCATCATCATCGTTTTCATCTTCTGGCGCTTGACCTTCTTGCGCAGATTCGTAATCGTCGTCTTCGTCGTCGTCTTCGTCAGTCTCAGTCTCGGGCTCATACTCTTCGTCGTCTTCTTCTTCTGGGGGATCAGCTGTCAGAAGATGCAGTACACCGACGACGACGACGAGAGAGAGAGAGCACACCCATAGCCACTGTCGCATATATCACATCTTCCTGCGCTGCGAGATTTGCATTTGCATTTGCATTTTGCGAGGCCATGGGTAACTATTGTTTATCTTGGCGAGGTTGTTTGCAAGGCCTAAGACTGGTGGATGTGTTTTTTGTTCTCTGATGAATGGGACCTCGGGGCAAAAAGAGCTGTATAGCTCAGGAACCCTAATCGATAAGCTGGCTGGCGCATGAGTTATCGCCGCGTAAATCCGAACGGAATGACCTCATGCTTTGTCTTGGTTGGTGGGTGGCACTTACAGTAGTGTGCCGCGGTGTTTGGCAAACCGATTTTCCAGCTTCTCCAAGCTCTACTCTACGAAATCCTACAAGCTCTACTCTACGAAATTCTAAAAGCTCAATGCTATCGAAGTGAACTCCATGTCCGTTGCGCTGTTTTGTGCCTGATCTCCACAAAACTCAAACTCAAACATTGAGAGCCGCACGCGACTCAATTAACGACATCCCCACACCACCTACTTTCCATCGAAATATCCACCCAAAAACAACAACAATGAAAGCAACCCTCCCCCGCTTCGGCTTCCTCAAGCGCAACCTCGACCAACTCGCCAATGCCACCGGTCGCGGTATATAACCCATCAGCACATCCCAATCCATACTAACTCCCATAGCCTTCGCCGTCTCCGGCCTCGCAGGCCCAGTGCCTGACGTCGAACTCCACTCCTTTCGGGACCCCTCCACCCTCTCCTCCTCCACCAAAGTGTTCACCGACCAAGGTCTCGGCGGGTTCTCCACCGCCGCTCTCACCTCCGTCCCCTTCCTCCCATCCGAAACCCCGTCCCCATCTCCATCGCCCACATACTATGCGCGCTTCCACGGAAACATCTCCATCGAGCTTCCGCCCAACCGACCCGACGTCGAGCGCTCCGGGTTCGCAGCATGGCGGACCGCAGATCCGGGGTGGACACTATTCGGACGGGCATCGTATAACTGCGAAGCACTCGCATTTCTGGCGTTACGGGTCAAGGCGGACAATTCCCGGTATTTTGTGAATATCCAGGCCGACTCGATGGTCGTGACGGATTTGTACCAGCATAGACTTTTTGCGAAGACGCCCGGGAAGTGGGAGACTATTTATGTGTGTGCCTTCCTGGGGAAAAGGGGGGGGGGGGGTTGCGGCTAACTTGGGGTAGATTCCGTTTACGGATTTTGTGAAGACGCATATGGGGAAGGTTCTTAAGACGCAGGGGTATATACCGAAGAGCAGTATCACGACAGTCGGGCTTGGGTTGATTGATCGCATTCCTGGACCTTTCGAACTCTGTATTGATCGGATATGGGTGAGCTCGCGCCTTCAATTTATGGTCAAGTCACAGAAGAGCTTACAGAAACTACAGGCAACCAATAATCGCGATCTGGATTCAATCGATGGCTTGGAAGAGTCTGTGGAGTAAAAAAGGGCAATCACAAAGGAGGCCTAATGTAAATTTATTGGTAGATCTAGGTATATTTTGTGTATCATACAATTCGCTTCGTTCAATTTTGTCTAGGTGTATAAAGAAGTATGCATTGTGTTTGCTCTCCGAGAACCAGGGATTAAACTACGACACCCATTGCTTTCCTGTCAATAGCTCATATGCCTCAACGTATTTCTCGCTCGTCTTTTGTGCGATATCCTTCGGCATCTCAACCCCATCCTTACCCTTAAGGCCGTTAATAGTCAACCAATCCCTCAAAAACTGTTTGTCGTAGCTGTCTTGTCCCCTTCCAACTTCATACGCGGACTTCAGCCAGAAGCGCGAAGAGTCTTGTATAAAGAATATATATCAGAAACCGCATTGCCAGAGACAATATTAGTATCCCGAACTTACCAGGAGTAAGTACTTCATCCACAAGAACAACCTCATCATTCTGATTCAACCCAAATTCAAACTTCGTATCAGCAATGATAATTCCCCTTTCGGCAGCGTAATCCCTAGCCTATGTAATCCCATCAGCACCCGATCTATAACCCCAACAAGAAAGTGCACAACAAACCGCCGTATAAAGCTCGATCGCAAGCTTCTCAATCCGTTTTGCGTACTTCTCTCCAACCAACTTAACAACTGCCGCCAAATGAATCAGTATGCAGCCCTTTTTAACCATCCCTCCTCCTCCACACACACGCACCTTCATCAGGATGAATATTCTGATCTACCCCCCCCCACCACCACCACCACCATTAGCGTACTTCCTCCCCCCTCTCCGCCCCTCCGGAATAAATATACACACCATGCTTCCCCTGCTCAGCCTTAGTACTCGGCGTAAATAGCGGTTTCTCAAACGCCTGGCTCTCCTTCAATCCCTCGGGGACCTTAATCCCATGTACTGTACCCAATTTTTTATACTCCTCCCAAGCGCTTCCGGTGATATACCCTCTAACAATAGCCTCGACGGGGAAGATGTGATGTTTCTTAACGATCATGCTTCTCCCCTCGAGTTGGTCGGTGAATTTTTCGGCCTGTTTTGGGATTTCGGAGGCGGAGATGAGGTGGTTGGGACATTTCGCGGCTAGGAATTCGAACCAGAAACTTGAGAGCGCGGTGAGGAGTTTGCCTTTGTTTTTAATTCCCTGGAGGTTAAATATGTGTGAGTTCGGAGATGTGGGAAGGAGGGGGGGGAGGGGGATGAGGGGAGGAACGTTTTTCATCACCACATCGTAGGCGGAGATGCGGTCTGTTGCGACGAAGAGGAGGGAGGAGTTGTCGGGGAGAGCGTAAATATCGCGGACTTTGCCTTGTGCGATGAGAGGGAGCGCGCCGTGGAGGTCTGTTGATGTGAGTGCCGCCATTTTCTTTGGTTGTCGTGTGTCGATTGCCGGAGAGATGTGGGGTAAAAGATGCCCCGCGATTTTCACTCATGGGAGATCACTGACTTACCAGTGACAATAGTGACTTTAACCAAGGTACAGTCGATGAAATGTAACTTCTCATTACACAAAAATGAACCAAATTTACATCCAGTAATTGCAGGTCCATTGCTATCATAAAATAAGAAAAGAAAAGCAATATATCTAACATCTTTGCTCTGCCAGCTCAGCTCGATTAGCAGGCTACCATAAAATGAGCACTTTTCAATCTTCCGGAATATACTCTCAAGTGGTGTAAAACAATTCCTAACAATTATTATTGAATCATGCCCCAGTCTCCTTCAAACCAGGAAACACAGCTCCTTAAAAGCAACTTTTCTAGAGGATGTTTCTAATATTTTCTGTATCATTGAGAGCTGTGGTATTCGACGTGCATATTGGCGTGAGGCAGCCCATCGCCATGTCCACCATACAGTATAGGGACCTCATATCCCATAGATGTAGTACTGTCTCTTCGATATGAATCAGACATCGAGATGTGTGGCAACAAGTGGGTGCCCTGCTGGTTCGGAGGAAAGGCACCCCAGTATGAGTCGCTTTGACCATTTCCAAACTGAGAACTGTGATAACCCGAGCCGGATGCCACGACATAAGAGGTCGAGATTGACCCTTCCCCCCCATTTTCTTCATGCTGAATATCTGCTGCCCTGGGAAACGTTGCATGTGCCGCCCGAGGCGAGAGTGGGGTTTCTGGTGTCATTGAAGTTGCCGGCAAACTGGTAGAGAAGCCCCGACTGGCCTGAAATGGATGGTGAAACATGAAGCTAGGAGCACCAGAAGCGTTGCTCAAGAAGCTCGCTCGACGTGGCGAGATTGGTTCTGACGGAAACTAAAAGTCGTGAGTCCTATGAAGCTGTATCGATAGTTCGATCACTCACTGAAAAGGTAAGAGGATTGGAAGTTGCTGGTATTCCAGCATCAGACAATATTGAAGCCATTGACTGATGCCGATTCAGACCATGTTGGCTTGCAATCTGAACGCTCAGACGTGCTGCGAGGTCTGCTACATCTTTGAGAGAAAATGAAAAAGATGGGACAGTCATATTGTTGTCCGGACTTCCGGGATAAGCCTGTTCTTCGTTTCTTCCAGGCCCTTGATGTTGCCGATGAGAGGCAAAAGACCCCCGAATGTGTTTCTTGTGAATTTCTCGTTTTTGAACGTGAATGATACTTCCAAGAAAGTTTGAGCCATCCTGAAGCAGAAATTTAGCATTCAAATCTATGTGCAGCCTGGATAATGGTCTACCTCGTTTGAGATTGCCGATGTAGCTTCCTCCCCAGAACTATATTTTATGAATGCGAATGCTGTGCGTCCGGCTCCTAGTAAAATTAGTATTCAATAAAAACCATAATTGGAGCAACATATTACCAGCTTTGTTGAAAAGGTTGCATTCTTGAATATTCCCATACTTTCCAAATCTCTGCAAGAGTTCTGGCTCGGAGATGCGATTAGGATTAAGCTTTCCAACAAATATGGATAGAGCATCGATTTCAACTGTTCGTATACGAGGGATATTGTTGGAAGTCGAAAAATTGCTTGTCCACTCTGCAATCCAATTGCCATGAAAGTGGAAATACTATGTCAACGCTTAGCATCACAGCAAACAGAAGCATTTCTGGGGTATTTTCTTGCTTGGTAACAGTCAACTGCGTCTTGCCTATAGATAAATCGCACAAAACACCGCTTGCCTTCCTTCAATCCTCGTACGGGCAGCGAGTTCATGCCAATTGCAAATTCCAAGGCTTCCGTGCCCCCAAATCCGTATAGCATCTTTTGCGCCTCGGTCTCGTTAAAGACCGAACCGTCGTATTTAGATACGACAAGCGTCCTATTGACCTTAGCAGGCTCGCAGCGAATACGACGACCGGTTGCATCGACAATTGCATTTCTGCCTTCCCTGACGGCAGTCTTCGCCGCTTCGTCGGTCTTTTTTATTATTATTAGACTTCACCATATCATCTATGGATGGGAGAACTCACTTCAAACTGACAGAAACTGTACGGGTTTCCTTTGCCATCTCGGCGAATCTTGACATGAACCCTTCCAAAGCGGGAGAAATGTGCTTTGAGGTTTTTCATAAGCTGCTCATCAGCTTGGCTCGCGGCAAGACTGCACAAGAGATTTGTTAGCCGTGGACATCATAAAAAGATGGAAAATTGTTATTCGAACTTTGCAACAAAAACACAAGCAGATGGCAGTCCATTTCTAGCCAAATCCTTAGAGTCCGAGCTGTCGTCACACAGGCCAGTGGACAAAGGGCCTTCCGAGTTGCCGATGTTTCTGACCTCGATGGTCATCGGAGAGTAATTTTCTCCCCGTTCTTGCAGCTGATTCACATATATCTTCTCGTCATCTTGGATTGATGCCAGGTTCATACGGTTCTCCAGTTCCGCAGTATAGATGTCTCTCTTATCTTCACCGCCGTGAACCATGTCGAAGCCATCCTTTTTGGACTCAGATGCATTCGAAGAGAACGAGAAGATAGCATGCTTCATCAAGGAAGCATCGGTAATGGTTGAGATGGTGTTTCCACGGCGCCTTGCCTGGGATTTGTCTATTGAATTTTAGTCAAAAGCACTAAATAAGAGTACACTGAAGCCAATTGTCAGGTGTTATTGAGGCTTACTCGTCGGAAAATGTCCTGGAGATGATGGGGTTGCCGGAAATGAACCATCATTTACAGTATTCCCCGGACTGCTCATTGCCGAGGGAGGAGACGTATCATAGTCAAGCCCAACATCCGGAGGAGCAGTTGCTCTTTTCCTGATGGGCGTGATTGGCAAGATCGGAGAGCCAGAGATAGACATCTTGCGGAAACAGAGGTTTTTTGCCAGTTCAGTGGTTGAAGAGGAATGGAGGGGGGATCTTGGAGAATTTGGAATTATGAAGCAGTGAAACGAGATGGATACTTGAGTATTGAGAAAGTGCGAATAGCCTTGTATGGTTGACAAGAAGTTAAGATGTCAGCCTCGTGTTCAGCCGAACGAGTATTATCAGTTTTGGGAAATAAGTTTCACGCTTGGCGGTTCGGCGAGGCGCTTACTACATAGGTACTAAATACTTATGTACTTGTCATCTCCTTGTACCGAGTTTATCGATCTGAGAGTTTTAATGAAATTTAGAAGACATAGGTAGATAGTAGTAACGTGAAATCGTAGTATTCTTCGTAATGGTACATCATAGACCGTTCTTATTCCTGACAAAGCCCGACACCCTTCAAGATTGACGCCGATAACTCCTTTTGGTGATACCATTCACCGCGGTATCGAAAGAACAAAATGTATCATGAAAGAACAACATGTATCATGAAAGAACAAAAGGTATCATGAAACCCAAGCTATATGCTAACTAGTACCGAAATCTTTTGTTTTGTTTTGGAATGCTATGAAAGATAGTTAGGTAGATATTCCAATAATGAAGATTGCCGGTGTTTACCTTAGGCAGCAACAACGGTCGAACTGGAAGTGTCCTTAGGAACATAAGAGATGCTCTTCAGGCCCTCTTCCTCATCGGTTGGGGCTCCAGGGCGACGAGGAAACATCGACATGTCGATGCCATGAGCGCGAAGGAGATGAATAGGCTTCTTCAAGAAACCATAATTCTTGAGTTCTCGCTTGACAAACTCGGGCAACGAGATGCCACCAAGGAGAGAGTTGTTACGCGCATGAGTATACATATGGGCGATATTAACCCAGTCCTTGTTTTTGCCATTTCCGTAGCAGACTCTGGCAAGTCGAGAGATATCGGATTGTCCGATGATGTAGGTGTGCTTCAAGCCATCGACGAACCAGCCTACAAAAACAATTAGAATGAAACTTATGTTTTCACTGAAAGAGCACCTACTACGGTAAACCATCCATGCGTTGACTGGTTTCAAACGCAAGTTTGCGCTCTGAGGGCCAGTCTGCAAGTAAATTGGGATCATACTGGGAAGGAGACTGGTTGGGTTAACACCCTCGTAGATTGCGAGTACGCCGACCGTATACGGAACGTTAGGCGGAATGGTGCTTCGACATTGCATTCTGACCTGGTTGAGGATGAGATGCAACCAGTCCAAAGGCTGATCGTATTCAAGAGAGTTGACAAGGACTCTTCGTCCACCGACAGGAACGACCATATGGTCCGCCTTCTGGACCCAAACATTGCCCGATCTGTCCTGGAGAACCTCGAACTGGAACTCCTCACTAAGAAAACGAGCTGCTCCAAAGACAACCTGTCGCAAGGCAACAGTGTACTCAAAAGTATCGGTAATACTCAAGAGACTGGGTGGGGGATTGGCTCGGACAATCAACGAGAGGTTGGCAGGCTGGGTGTTTGGACGAGATTGTTGGGACATTGCTGCTGTTGTATGTTGTAGTTAGTCCGGTTGTTGTGAAGTGGATATCGAATGAATAGAAGAAGTGGAGGGAAAGGAGGTATATAAAGCAATGGAGGGGAATGCCAAGCTTTTAGACGAAAAGCGCTAAACCTTAATTATAGCCTTTAGCGCTTACAACGGGTGTATTATCATTAGTGGATTTTGGCCGCTTGCTTGGGATTGGCTACCGCCGGCTAGTGTACTTAAGTACTTAACTTACCTAAGTAAGTACCTAAGTACTGATGTTAAACCTCGATTCTAAGTTGCGAAGAGCAAAATCTCACACTAGCATTCAAGGCCAAATAACTGTAATTCTAAACAGTAGTTACAGACTTGTGATGTGGGGTGAGTCGATGGTGGACGGGGAAAACCACCGGCTCTCTTAAAATAAGTTAGACCAGTACGTATGGCGGTTAAACAAAGACATCTAATTCGTCGGGTTTAAACGGCGTACATTACTGGTCAACGTGTAACTGCGGTTGGATAACAGCTGACGCGTGTACTATATTTAGCAGAGCTTTTTGTCTAGGTTGCAACCATGTGCGAAATATCCAATATCCAAAGATGCGGTCAGAAGCTCACCAGTTATCGCAACCTGCTTTTGGAGTTGGCGGGGCCTCAGAGCTGGTACCTTAGCGCAAACGCTGAGGCTTCCTACATTAGTATACTTTAAGTAGGTTTAGCGTCCGCATCAGCAACTTTATTCCAACGACTGTCAATAATACCAAGAATGTTTTGTTCGGACCGCAAGGGGATAGTTCTCCATCACTAATCGGAATGGAGTCTGGGCTCTCCCTCTTTCCCAGTCTTTTTCCGCCAGGCGTTTCTCTCTTGCTCGCAAGCTCGCAAGGAGAGAAAAGTCTGGGCACGAGAGCAGTCTGGACTTTATGTTTGGACAGAAATTCGTGTCTTCAAAACCTACTAAGTAATTACCTCTACAAATTAGGTAGGGGGTCAAAATTAACTGGCGCCCGATTTGTTAGGGTTGTACCCTAAAATCCGTCAGTTGTTTTTTGACCGCCCAAGTCTTGAGTAAATCCAATCACTTCAAAATCCAATCACTTCAAAGCCAATCACATATTTTTACCAACCCTCCACAATGAGTACACTCCGAGAGCGTCTACTCAACTCCCCTCTTGCTAAGACTAGAGAAACAAACAAGATGATCGAAGGGATCAAGGAAATCACCGGAAACACCGATGATGAAGTCCTTCCCGACCCATCCACCAAAAATCTCGAGTCCAACTTCTTGTTGAATCCCCAGATGGCGGCTTTTATCGAGGATGGAAAAGACATTCACCCTGAATTCGGCTGTCTTGGAAAATTGTACGCAGCGAATACCGGTGCGACAGCCACTACGGCCTCGATTATCTACAAGAACCTTTGGGGTGACAGCAAAGAAGACAAAGAGTATCTTAACGAGTTCCTCAAAAAGGCAGGATATACTTATCTGCAGTGAGTGCACGCTATTACCAGCTCTATTCATTCAAGCTTATAGATCCTGACACCGCCAAACAGTATTCTGAGAGAACAAGTGGAGCTACTGCCAATTGAGGGTGCTCAATTGGGATCTCGCGAGAGTATTCCAGAGATCTCGGAACAAGAGGCTCACATGGATCCTCACACAGGAGAATTTGTCGCCCCCCCTAGAAAGGTTGTTTCCGAGTACGACAAGTACGGAAGCAAGATTAGCAAAACCATCGAGGATATGCTGAATGCGGTATATATCAAGTTGAATGGCCAACTTCCCACCTACTCTGCAATTGAGTATATGTCCAACGCAAGCGGGTTATCTGCTGCAACTATCCGTGGTTGGTGTAAGCTACCCAGATCTACATGCTGGGTGCACTATACTAACTAAGCATTGCATTTCCAGGGGTTGCAAGAGGGGGTCGCCGTCTGGGAGCCAGAACCCTCTTGAAAAATATTGTCTAATCCCTTGGCCGTACGATTAGCTGTAGTCAAAAAATATACCTGATTTAGTATTACCCATATCCTGCAGATCCATTTCCACCCTGATTTCCCATATGTCACCGTGATCATTACCATCGTTACCTAGTAGCTTGTCTATGCTGCTAGAAACACCGTCCTTCTCCTCCACACCACCATGACTCCCATTGGGACTCAACCAGAGTAGAGGTGATATACCGTGTTGCTGCGCGTGATCCCACTACTTCGGTGCCGTGCCCACCAACTCAGGGTCGATTGAAGGGCACTACGACCTGCAGCAGTGATCAGAAGGATGTACTGGAGTCGCCCTACCTCTTCTTGAGTGTTGATATTGAGGCACCTCGCGCCACCGCCCTCTCATATGTCAAGCTACAGCCGGAGTCTCGGTATGTACCCGACAACTACGAAGGCAAAAGAGCACCACTGCTCTACAAGCACCAAATGCTGCCATTTCCAGCCTAGGAAGACTGTTGTTGCGCGAGGCTTCATATTGTACTTGTTCGGGCGCCGGCGAGCGATTGGTAGCTCTCAGGTCAAAGCGTGACAAAAAGCTTTAAAGACCTACGCGATAACAGCAGTAATTAGCTTTAGCTATATATTTCTGTCACTATCCCCTCCACTGGTAATCCGTGCTGAATAGGGTCTCTCTAAGGACGTTAGGTCGCCGCAATGCTATATGAGGGCGGGTCGAGTGATACTAAAAGCATGCCATTGTTACATTCACCTACTCTACAGTCGGTAGACGGGTAAGATCATAAGGGTCGGAGATCCCGCAGACCAATAATATCAACACACTAAACTCTGTAGCTTCAGTCTAGTGTGCCGAGACCCTATTTAGCACGTATTACCAGTGAAGGGGATACGATGCGCATAGCATATGGATATTTAAACCCATCACGATATGAGTAACTATAGCTGTTGATCTTTGATGTGATTTCAATGATACCAATAATATACAGATATTTAGCATGTACAACTACCATATCAATTGATGTCTTGACAACACCAATTTGTGCTCGAATTCAAAGCCAGAACAGGGCTTATTTTGGAGGATTGACTATAAATGGAGTAATTCAGCGAGTCCCACACGCTAAAAGCCAAGGAAGGCCTCAGAAATGAACGTACCTGTCGTTTCGGCTGTGGTACCCCAGATATACCACGGCGATTCAACCCCGTCAACCTTCTTCTTTTCAATTACCAGATACTCGACCACTTCTTTAGGAATATTTGTTCCTTCCACAATTTGACCTTGAGGGTTGAATTTTGTTAAGCTCTGGTGATGGGCAGTTAGTCTATGGTTGGCCAAGCCAGTGTGACTCTCAACAAACTTGCAAAGAATGTATTCGAACAACTGCCTGTCGACGACTCAGATTCATCCCAGTATAATAATGGGCTTTATTTGAGACAATTCTCGCCGGTCTGACATATTCGTGTAGTTTCCATTCCACACGGGTTCTTCCACGAGTCATCAGACGTTTTTTAAACGATTCTAACAACCCATCTCCGCAAATAAGGCGTAATGTTTCTAAATCACCCCTTGAAATCATCAATTCATGTGCTAGAATGCCAAAGGTGGAAAATTCTTACTGGGAAAATGCTGTGTACATATCCTTGTGTAAAGATACGGCCACGTTCTTGGGCTCCCAAAGATGTAGCTTCCCTGCAAAATACCTGTATACTAACTTGCTTGACGGACTTAGTCTTTGGCCTTTTGCGAATATGACAGGTCAAACGTACTCGCGCCAATCATATATCCGTTGCCCTAGTCTTCGTAACTCTAATTGCAATCGTAAGGTCGGAGATATGATTAACGAAGGAAGGTTCTTGCCCGTAGGCATGATGAAGGTATCTAATTAGGCGGCCAGTCAGCGACGCGCCGCAAGGCTAGAATCGGTGGGTACAAACCTGGGAGTAGACCCATATCTGTGGGAAGCTCGCCGAGTTCTCTTGCAGCTATCCGGTGACTTTGTTGCGGTCTGATCGCAGGCATCTCCATAGTTGGGGGTGCACCTCGAGAGCTCTTGTAGCGAACATTTCGGAAGAGATTAACTGGGTGAATGGGGCGAGCGGCGGCGGCGACTCGTAGTTGAATCATGGCGAAGGTGGGATGTCTTTTTGTCAAGTGCAAACTCCGAAAAATTGAAAGTTGCGGCTCTGCGAAAACACATCCCTGCTAATTGCCTTAAACATTTGTACTACGAGATCCGGACTTTCAATTAAAGATATAGAGTACTCTAGTCCGCCCGATCAGACCTCAGATTTCGCGTGGTCATTCCAACGCCTCCTGCAAACTGCCTTTTCCACATAGAATGCAGTTTGGGTACAAAGATTGTTGGACGAGAAAATTTTGCTATATTTTTACGCTGCAGTCACAGTAGATCTCACCATCTTCTTCGAATTCCTTCCAGATTGCTTCCTACGTGTGGCCGCCATTGAATATATTCCACTGTATCGTTATGTTATATTTGTTCACTGGCTATCTACGCAACAGGCTCGTCTGTCAGCCTGTCTAGCATCTGAACTTGATGACATTGATGGGTTCCAACGTTGACGGGGTAAAAAAAAAGTGTTGGACGTGAGGGAGGAGATGCAACCCGACCCAGTAAGTGATAATTAGACAGGCACTGTACTGGAACAGGCTCGTAACCTCGCCCTTGCAAGTTGCCTTGTTGTCAGTTTGTATCCCGAATGTGTGTTTTGCTATGTTTTTGTATCAGGAAATTCGGCAATAATGGATTGCTGTCGTAGATCCTGGTGGTATATTGACCGTCTCGCCAGTAATACGCATTATAGTAAGAAATTATAACAACTAGGATCTCACGATCTCCCACTTCAGATCCTTGATACTGACCTCCGCGCCAGCCTTCTCATCGTAATCGAACCAGTCCCCTTCGTTGAGATCAATTTCCTTAAAGACGGTATTGGACTCGAGGCCCTTAGCCTCCCAATTACCCTCGGGCTTGAATTCGACAAATTCACAGCCTCTGCATTCGAATTCGAGGATTTTCTGAGGCTTGGGAACCTCAGCGTGGTTGTAAGGTTGCGGTTCGTTCTTGATCACTGCGCATACTTAGGATACCGACTATAAATGCCGCTGGAGCGAAACATTACTGACCTGCGGAAGATTCTCTCTTTTCGACTAGTTAGCAATGCTTTAAAGGATAGACTGATGACGATAGTAGCCGGCCAACGAGTGTCGGTCCTTCAGCATCCCTAGCTACAGAAGGACCGCATTCCTTGACGAGCAAGCGCGTCCGCCCGGGCGCCAATCATGTAGGAGTCGTCGTAATACACCTTACAGTTCTTGCAACGCCAAACGAAGTTTGCCTCTCCGCGGCTACCAGACATGTCCCTAGTTTCCTTGCTGTCGTTAGCCGCGGCCACCATATGAGAATGGTGTAGGGCGGACAGATACATACAAAGCGGCTGACGCCAACCCAGTTGTCATGGATCTCGCGGCATGAGGTACATGAGACCTTGAACATGTAATAGAAGGGATCTCCCTCGGCGTCTGAAGGGCGGAGATCGGTAACTCTGCGGCGGCGATGGCAGTATGGTTAGTTATAACGGAAGTGAAAGCGGAGAGGAGGAATTGATTGGTACCCAATCAGCTCGGCAGTCAGTTTAAGCAAAAGCATGACGGTGTCGCGGTGTTGGTTGTGAGAGATGTCGTGCTGAGGTGTGGTGGTGGAACTGTCGACAAGTGACGTTACATTAGTGTTAGTGGAACCCCGCCCCCGCTTTTAGTTCGCTGCTGACCGCGTGTCACTCGTATCCTTGCACGAACTCTTCTCTCCCTTTCTCGATAATAACAACGTCTGGCGAACTAGAAAACTAGCGATGACGACTGCATCCGAAATCGCCAAGAGAACATGTCTGTTTGATTGACCATGTCAATGTCTCATGCATGTACTCCGCAATAATAGAACGGTCAGGCTTCGACACGTTGTACGGGCAAATAAGAGAGGAAGAGTAGTAGCGTCGGGTAGTTAGATATTAAGCTTAAGTTGGTAGCCCATATATTCTCCTTCTCATAGGCGGCTTAAATAAGGAACCTGGAAACGCGGGCAGCGGCATCTGGTAGATATTATACTTAGTAAACACGCACAGCAATTCAATGGTGATTTTTAGAACTCTTCACAGTCTATCTCTTCTTCTTTATCACTTGCGAAAGAGCGTGATCATACTGTGACCCTCTACAGTAAGGGATTTGTAGAAACCGTCAGCTTGTGTAAGTGCAGGGCGTCCTTTAAGACAGGAACCTGGCCGTATATCAATGCAATGCCATAAATACTTAAGTACTTAAGTACTTACATGTATGTACCTCTCGCCCCAGGGATCCGGGAGTCCAATTAATATTGTTTGTAGCCACCCGTCATATCATGAACAATTGGGTGCGAGACGTCCCACAAAACTATTTCCACAAGACATGCGCACGCGTAGCGCAGCGGAGATATTTCAAGCCCTGCAGATTGATGCAGGTGATAATCTCTTGAAATGTCTCAGAGAATAATTTCCTTACTTTAAATGGGGTGTCCAAAGACTCAAAATTCACAAGTATCTGCCAACTTAGTATCTACAATCTAGTCGAACTCGTTACTTAAGTACTTTCTCAAGTACTTAATGGAGGTCATACGTGTAGATTGCATGTCCAGCATCGACAACTTCTCTTGAAACTACTAAGTAGACGCCAGATAACAATCCTACAGAAACTTAGAACTGGACAAATATAGTAGATACAATGCATCCAGTTTCCTATGCAACCTGCATGTACTAGTACTACTTATAAAGTACTTAAGTACTCGCACATGGTAGGCGAAATCGAGAATGTTTTAGCCTCGATCTATACAAATTTCTATGAGAACAGGGATTACACATTTCCGATTTCGCCTTCCATGTGCGAGTACCAGACGAGACTTGTGATCAGCATGCTGCAGATGTTGACCGCCTCACTAAAGTTACCTCGGTACTCACGGGACCGTTCTCACGTGGTTATCAGAGTCATGTATTTTTGAGTGCTGGAATTCCTTCAGCAAGGAACGAGTAAAGTCCTGGACGATGAGATAGAGGATTGCCGCCAAATTTACATACATGTATTGTACTTTCGTGTGGGCGTACTTTCGTGTGGGCGTCCTGCCGTTCGAGTTGGACGATTGATAAGATTCCGCTATCTCGATGTATCCACCATCTCGCCGTCGAAGACTTTACTTGCCAGCCGCCGCGAGTAATATCCAAGCGAGAGCCATGGATTATACACCCAGCATCTATCTCTCTTCACGCAGGCTTTTGAAATTGCTTCACCTTCAGCATCCAACCCCCTAACCCTAATAGTCACGTGAGGCGGGGACGTACTAGGGTTTACAATCTACACGATCTCCGGATCTCCCACGTTCGAAGTTCAAGCAGCAACGGCACACGTTCAATTGTTGAGTGCTCCTCACCACCCATCGATCAAACTAAAGTTTGTGATCTGCTTGCCCCAATTCGCACTTCCACAACGTGCCAGCGACAGCAAAGTGTCGCTCCTGTGACTGACACTGGCATCCGTTCACGGTCCTGCTGCTGCTGCTGGGAACCTCCAGCACCCAAGGGTGGCCTCGATTCTCGGCGTTCATCAACGATATCATTTTCCGTTGATTCTGTGTCGTGGCTTGTCGATATGTCCAAGCTTGTTGGGTTTATCTAGGTGTGCGTATGCCATCTGGGAAGCAGCAGCAAGGCAAGGGTTTGGATGTTTAGAGATTGAATTATGGCTTGCAGTACTGTGGGTATGTGACCTCCCTCGCCTTCCCGCCTATCGTTACCCAAGTACCATGGTTTATGAATGCTAACTCTTCAATAATTGCAAGTGTGGGGTTTCGGCGGTTTTATCTTATCTTTTCATCAATAACCTCATGGCTCGATGGTATCTCTCAAAATAATGACAAAGTGTTGGTACTTAAGTATGTCCTAACAGTGACCAGGTTAATATTCTATACACCAACAGGTCCGTGTGTGATATTGCTTTCCATTTCATTTGAAGACCTAAGCTTCTAATTTGTCCCCTGTTCTGAGCTAATATTGGTGACTGGCTTCAGCAACGATTGTGCGCCTCTTCTCCATCAATGCAATCAACGCCTATCTAACTTCGTGGGCTCTTACTTTAATCGGGGAAAACGATTCTCGAATGCTGTTACCGGCGTGGATATTTGTTGCTTCTGTAGGCAATGCTATGCTCTCCTTCAAAACTCGCTGTTGACGTCTGACACATGATGTGAGAATAGGTATTGACAGTGAGCTACCATGCGACCCTTCGAAAACTGCGAGCACCACGTGAATTCGTTTCCGCTATGTACCTTCTGTGTATAGCAAGTTTTTGCAGTATGTGTGTGTTATTGTTTGAGAATCATATGTGTTCCTGTGTTCCCTGAATGAGTGCCATTGTTTATCTGGATTTGCCTTTTGCATTTTATCTTAGCGTTGTCGACACTTACTATATGAAAGTTTGGGCTTTTTTACAGAGGGCTGTGATTTCATTTGCAAAGACAGCCAGACCAGTGTTTCATGATTGTCAAAGGAAGCAATTCTTTTTGAATGCTTTCAAGACAGTTACTAGACAGTCTGCAATTAATGGCGTTGCGCAGGTTATTAATTTATGTAGAAAGGGTTAAGCTTTTCGTATAGGTGCTGCATGAATCAAGGAGTTGCAATGATGATCCAAAGTCGGTTATTCCCATATAACGGTGCCCAAACCATTTGAGTACGGTCAGAGGGCAATCAAAATGCTGTACAGCGGTTATAAAATGCATGACATGTAAGGTGTCGTCAACCAGAGGAGCTTCCTAACGGCAACAGCACTGTTTCACAGCAAACAAAAGCTCTAGACGCTCACTACACGGGGATTGATTGACTAGTAATATATGTGTTTAGTATGTGATTATAACTTGATTAGCAAGTATTCTGATCTCGTAAACCACTTTCCGAGCGCTAAAGTCTGGGCTACAGCCCCTTCCGCCATGCTGCTTTGCCACACTGGCTTGGCTAAGCATGCGTGCCAAGTCACACCTAAATCAAGAGCTAGAGGCTAGGCACATCTCTGAGCTTACGACGTTCATTCAGACACATCACTATACTCGAGTTGTATCACCAACTTACAACCCATCATGGCCTATAGCGGCGCCTCCAGAAATGTCGACATGAGCCGGTTCAATCCCTTCCCACTTTGCATCATAGCAGAATCACGGAATGCAGCTAACTCGACCTGCATCTGGTTGCAGATCCGAATCGGACCTCAGTATCAACATCAAGAAAGCTACGAATATAGGTTCGAATGGCTTGAATAACTCTAGTTCCAGTTAATAAGATTGGCTAATGCGGATAGGTGCGGTCTATAGAAGAAACGGCGCCTAAACGTATGAATCTGTATCGCCCTTTTCCAGTGGTAGTTGGCATTAAGATGTACTCACAGGTAAACATGTACGATCATGTATTGTGTATACCTGGGATCACAAATCATCGCAATCATTTTGGGCGGGCATGAAAGTGTATGGGATGTTCTTAGTCTTTATAACACCGTGTGACAGATGCTGAGTTACTGCAGGCAGCCAATAATGGCCGATGAAGTTCAAACCTTCAAATCATTGATCACTATACACAAGGTCTTGCAAGAAGGGCACCCGAATACAATCAAAGAGGCACAGGGACATGCTGGGTGGATTGAATCTCTGAATAGAGGAGTGATTGGAGAAGGCATACGGGGTACGAGACGTCTCGCCGAAGCAGTGCTTTTCTTGCTAATCGTATTAGGCTACGGACCATTGATACGTGAATATATCTACTTCCTTCGAGCCAAGCTGCAGTTTCACCGTCACCATCCAGAATTCAACGGTTTGACGCCAGTCCGTACATGCGCCAAACGATACTAAAGTGAGTGTCAGGTTTATTCGAGTATGAGGAGTATATCAGCCTGAAAACAATCAATGATCCAAACGAAGGGTTTTGTCACTTCTTCAATTTGGTGGTAATTACTAACTAGTAATCTAGGTATGAAACAATCACGGATCTCATGACATTGCAGGACCAAATCGACTCGTTTCAAAAATTGGTGTTTTCTCACCTTCGCCATGGGTTGAATAATGAGTGTCGGATCTCAGCCTTGGTGCCGTTAGTACAAGAAAGCTATGGTATTTACAAGTTCATCACCAGCATGTTGAGAGCAATGCATACAAGTACGTGCAAAATTCAATGGGCACAGTGCAAGGATTGACGATTCCCAGCGACTGGTGATGATGAAGCATTGGCGCCCCTTCGGGATCGATATGAAGGTCAACACCATCGTCTGGTCCGTTTTTATTATGAATGCTCGAACCTGCGATACCTAACCAGTCTCATTACCATACCAAAATTGCCCCAGGTAAATGCATCAATTATTGATTTACAGCAGCGGACTGGCTGACTTCCTAGGATCCGCCGAACCTCATGAGTGAAGAAGATGCGGTTCCGGCGCTGCCGCAACGACCCATGAACGAGAACTTAGAGCCCACTCCTACACCACCCATACCGACAGCACCGGAACCCGAACCAATATCTGATTTTTGGACGAATGACGAGATGCAAAAACAGAGGGCCTACGAAGAGGAACAACAAAGACTACGTGATCAAAGAGAGGCAGAGTTGCAGCAACAGAACATGATGGTAATGCAGCAGCAGCGGGAATTTGAGGAGCGACAACGGATGCAGGCCGAGCAACAAAGATTAGCCGAAGAACAGTTGCTGAGAGATCATATTGCACGACAAGCCCAAGGCCATGTTGTGGAATTGGAAAGGGAATTGTTAGAATTGAAGGGCCAGCAAAATAATCATCTTCTCTTGCTTGAATCATACGATAATGTGGGGACTGCTAAACTCCGATAATACATGAACTAACATTTCCTCAGAAAGTGAAAGCACTGGAGAACGAACTATCCAATCTTACCCTCAATTCTCAGCAACAGCAACAGTCGAAGGATGACCTAATCAAGTCGCTTCAAGGTCAGTACAAAAGTGTAATTGTCATGGCCACAGTATACTCACCTGTGCATAGAGCAGGTCAATATGTGGAAGAGCAAGTATGATGCTCTTGCCAAGCTCTATTCTCAGCTTCGTCATGAACACTTGGAACTTCTCGGAAAATATAAGCAGATGCAACTCAAAGCAGCCTCCGCACAAGAGGCAATCGATAAACGCGAGAAGCTCGAACGGGAAATGAAAACGAAGAACCTCGAATTGGCGGATATGATTCGAGAGAGGGATAGGGCACTGTATGACCTGGACCGCGTGAAGGGAGTATGTCTTGTTATGTGCATGCATTGTTTTCCCGACAACTGACATCGGCACATAGTCACAAAAAGACGAAGTTGAGAAGCTCAAGCGTGAACTTAGGGTTGCTGAAGAGAAGGCTGAAAATAACGACAACTCCAAGGGAAGAGAGCTATCAGCGATGCTCTCGCGGCACAACCGCGAAATGGCTGATCTAGAGGAACTGCTGCGGTCAAAGCAACGACAAATTGACGAGTTAACATCGCAATCTGGCGAAAAGACCGACGACCTCAAAAGGCAGCTAAGGGAGAAAGAAGAAGAGTTGGAAATTTTTAAGGCAGGGATGGACGAGGTTCTGTTGGAATTTAATGCACCCAAAGCGGCTGTGAGTCCACCCACTGGTACTCATCATTAGTTCAAAAACACTGATTACGGGTAGGAGCCGCGTGATGAGGTTGATCTGGTGGACTCATTGCTTCTCGAGCACTTAAAACGGTTGAACGAGATCATTGGTGGGATCTTGCTCTCTATTTTTGAGTGTTGCTTTGGCTAATGAGATTGGCAGATTCGGTTCTACAAAGTGGAGTACAGCGAATCGATGATGCTCTCTATGAACTGGAATCCTCTATGAATGCGGGCAATCAGAACGCAACCGCTGGCTATCTGCTGTCTCAAATTGAGAAGGCTGCGTTCAGTGCTACCGAATTTGCGACATCATTCAATAACTTTATTGCAGATGGACCCAGCAGCCACCAGAATCTCATTATCAAAACCGTTACCACCTTTTCAAGCGCCGTCTCTGATGTTTTACTCAACTCCAAGGGAGTAACTCGATTTATCCCAGATGAGAGAAAGGCCGAATCGGTTATCTCTGCTGCACGTCAATCCGCTGACTCTGCAATCAAATTCTTCCAGAATCTGCAGTCTTTTCGGCTTGATTCTTTGAGTAGCGACCAGAAGGCGGATGTGGTGATTACAAACAATTTGGAAGTTCAAGCCAATCTCCAAAAATTGACCAAGCTGGTAGAACAGTATATTGGAAAGGGAACTAAGCTCACTGACGTCAAGAAAGATTTGGGGGAGCATGTAGATAACGAACTTAGTAAAGCCGCGGCTGCAATTGAGGCGGCGACAGCTAGGCTCGCACAGCTTCAACAGAAGTCCAAAGATCCTGGATATTCGACGTATGAGCTGAAGATTCATGAGTAAGTTTTTTGACCACCCCTGCTCTCCCAAGGCAGAAATTGATTACGGTGGAAGATCAATCCTAGATGCAGCGATTGCTGTCACCAATGCCATCGCACAACTAATCAAGGCTGCAACGATATCTCAACAAGAGGTAAATAAATATCTAGGGTTGATGACCACTTTGCTAATTCTTGATTCAGATTGTTGCCAAAGGTAAAGGCGGTAGTTCTCGCACGGCCTTTTACAAGCGCAACAATCGGTGGACTGAAGGATTGATTTCTGCCGCAAAGGCTGTTGCGTCTTCAACAAATATGTTGATCGAAACTGCCGACGGTGTCATCAGCGGACGCAATAAGTTGGAGCAAATGTAATAAGACCCTTTGTGATATTTATGGCTCGTACTAAAACCGAATGTTTACAGGATCGTGGCTTCGAATGACGTCGCTGCATCGACAGCACAACTTGTCGCGGCATCCCGTGTCAAAGCGGACTTTATGTCGAAATCACAGGACCGACTGGAAAGCGCATCTAGGGCTGTTACAGCTGCCTGCAAATCGCTTGTACGACAGGTTCAGAACATAATTGCAGCTAAAAATCGCGATGAAGGAGAAGAAACGAATTGGTCCGATCTCAATGGTCACGAATTCAAGGTGCAGGAGATGGAGCAGCAGGTTGTATTCTCCTATTACCCCGCTCTGATCGCAATGCTAATATGTGCTATAGGTCGAAATTCTCCAGTTGGAGAATAAATTACAGCAAGCTCGACACAGGCTTGGGGAAATGCGAAAACACTCTTATGCCCAAGATCAAGAATGAAGGGTTGGAATTGTGATATATATCCAGTTTATTTTATATTCGCAAAAGGGGCGGCTTTATCTTCCTTTTTTATGTGAATGGCATCATTTTACCAAACTTTCTTTTTCTAATGTCAAATTTCATCACAAAAAATTGAAACCGATTCACATCACTTCAAACATCCCAATACATGCGGCGCACGACCTTGCAAAAACCTCGTACACAAGACGGCCTTGTTTCGTTCTCCCAATCTTTCCCTTGGTACTACAAACTGGAAATCAAAAGTAAAAGTGTCGGAAGCTTTCTGAAAAACAACCAATCCATCCATAAACTTATCTTGGCATTTGAAACCCTGTAGGTACCCTGTTTCGACAGAATCACACACTCTTATAGTCGCCGTCGAGCCCAGGGCCACGATACTCTTGGAAATGTGGAGATATAATAGATTTATCCAGAGCGCTAAATGGCTGACCAGACACTTTGCAGAAGATCCAAGTAGCCGACAGCCTGACAATGCAAGCTACGGTAAGGAAAATTAGAGATCCAATAGGTGCGGCAACAAAAACACCTAACATTAAATCTTGTCAAAAATGCTCGCAATTAACATCATTCACAGATCCTTACCGAAGACGCTCCAACCATTTGCATACAACCCAGTCTTTAGAATCATAAGTCCAGCGCCCTTATGTGCGTCTCCGTAATACGCAGCTCCAAAGATAAAGACGCTGAGCATTCCTCCGAAGCCTGCGCAGACAACGTCGAAGCCATTTAGGAAGTAGAAATTGTTGTTCAAGCCCAAAAGAATAGATGGTAAGGCAGCTGTTGCAAAGATATTCGAAATCAAGTAGATTTGAAGGATACTGGGACGTTTGACGGCTAGAACAATGACTGGGACGATAACCAAGACAACCATGCCTCGTATGTAGATGAGTGGCAGCTTGTTGCGAAATATGTCATTGGAGGCAGTAGAAACCATAGCCGACTGTAGACTGTCGAATACTACACAGTTTTAGCTTCAGCTCGAAAGGACAGAAAGGAAACGAACCAGCGCAACTGAGTACCACTACCATGACTACCACAAAGCCAACAACCCAAGCTGGCAGTCGCTCCAATAAGAGGAAAAACGCAAGGCCACCATACTGTTCCGGTGTCCAAACGCCGGCCCACGCAGCGATGAAACCAGTGGAGCTGACAAGCAGTAGTATGATAAAAACACAGACCGAGGCAATGCTACACCCGATCCACAGATCCTTATCGGTCTTTGACGCAAATGCTCGCATCCAAAACCCTGATAGAAACAGATTGCTGAACACAATACCGATCAAAAGAATATATATGAGCTGGTACCCCAAAAGGCTTGGTTCAGCCAGTCCCGAGGGTCCGATTTTGGAGGTATCGATTGATACAGACGTCCCCACCGCAATAGCGCAAATGATGATGAGGACGCCAATCAAGGCTCCCTGGATGTTATCAGTAATAAAAGACACTCGGAAACCACCCAAAGCTGAATGGCATGTCAGCGGGAGTCGAGTCGACCTTAGATAAAGCGGCTATACCCGTATATATAGATGTCACCACTACCTCCACAATGACCACTGGTAGTCCATCGAGACCTGTCAATGCTTCGATCACTTGTTTCAGAGATGACAGTTCTGCAACCATGAAAAGAAACATCGTCGCCAACCTATCCATTTATTGTCAGCTCAAGGGCCAAAAAAGTGTTTATGTGTGCAGGACTTACGACAGGAAACTAAGATAAAGACTAGCGATCAGGCCATAGCGCTCGCACACCCACATTGTTAAGATGAAGCCTTCTGGTAATCTCCTTCTTATGATGGGTGCAAGAAGCGGGAAAACCATCAACGGAAGTGCCGAACATGCGGCATAAGTGATGGATCCTTGAACACCAGCTATAGTTCCAAGTTCGGGGTATGAGAATAGAATTCCAGAACCCATTGCTGTCATACCGTCAATCATTAGTACAACAACTGGGGTAATTCACAAGGTTGCAGAAGCGGCAACACGTTTCCCACGCAAGTCTTAACTTGTTCGGGTACAGACGGTACTATCTCAGCCTGGGCTTTTCCACATTTCAGAGGGTCTTCTCTTCCAAAGAGGAAGAGAGTAGACCCAACAGAATTTGCTTCATCCCAAGCGCCCGTAGCGAGACCGCGACCAACCCTCCCGAGATATCTCGGAAGAGATGGAACTTAAATTTCATACGAACCTCTTTGAACCCTCATTGACTTGTCATCGTTGGCATTTAAACGTGTAGTGTTGCCGCTATTGCTTTGTTGTGGCACTCACCGGATGCGACAAAGTTAAGTGCCAATGGAATTGCTACGTGTGGATTTTGCGTTAGTAAAACTTTGCATATTTGTGAAGATCATCCTCGGAATCACAACTACAAACCCGTTTGTGTGCGGTTTGAATGTATAAACTCGGATTTCGACTGTCTACGAAACAACCATGCAATGTAGCAGCCTACAATCCTGATTTGGTCAGCGTCCACGATGTAAAGCTGTAGTGCGCGAACAAATCATACCCACACCACGTCCTGAATTTGAAGGGTACTTACAAGAAGATTGCATATGTCACGTATATCAAGACATTAGATGCGATGCCAGGCAGTGAGCTCATTTTCAGCCAGTAGATCGATGAAAGTGGCTAGAGGATTATGAGGCGAGAAGGTATAATAGATTGAGAGTGTGAAGAGAAAGTAATTTTGTAGGAAGCAGGTCCTATTTATGAGTGTATCTCTTAGGTAGTAGGTGGGGGTGAAAGCTACGCCGTGATGGGACTAGGTATTAGCTTTGTGACTGTGTAGATAAATAGAGTACAAAATATGGAGTAACTTTCCTACCCGATGAATAGTTTGCAATTTGCCACAGTCCCGGTAATATTAATAAAGTAACAGCACGGTTCAAAATCCCCATTCTCTTTTTTTGCGCAAGAAAAAACCTTGCAGCCTGTATGCAGTCGTTTTATTGAGGGTTGATGAAAAATGCGCCCGCGAAAAGGCATTTTTTGGGCATCATTCTTGGAAATACCTTTATTGATGGAATTACTCGCCATAGCCGCCATGGTGTAACAATAACCGCCATATGTATTTATCTACTTAAGCCGTTTCCCACTGGAAGCGGGCCATAAAGGGGTAGTCTCGATCAAACGCTTTTTTCCCCTACGCGGAAGCCGAATGGTCAAATTGAGAGGACGTCGTTTTAATACTCGAGCATTTTGTTTTATTCGTTGTTCCTCCCAACAGGCTACTTAAAACAAAGCAACCGATAATTTCGATCGGAAGGCTGAAGTTCAACGTCTGCCGCTGTCTTTTGAAGTTCGTCCCGCCGTACTTGCGAAGTCCTCGGGCATGCGCAGGCATAAGAACACAAATTTAAACGGGAAGTGACAGAAATAACACCATCAGATAGGTAACTGAACGGAGAACATTTCACCTGATTTGATTATAGGTATTCTAAAAACCTGAAGCATAATCCGTTCATTTTTGGTAGTTTGGAATCAATCTATTGACTGCCTGCAGATTTGTGTGTCCGAGGACTTAATCTCACGCCAAGTATGTGTAATTCCTTCCTCAGCACTCCCTCGTCGTACTCCTTCGAAATTTGTTGAGAAATTTGTGATAGCGAGGTTTGAGTCGGTAGCTACCGCGGAGATGAGGCGACGGGTGATGATGATGTTGTCTAGCAAATTCAAAATCCATAGAAGCCAGTCAAAATTAATAGTGCAAGACCGAGGGATACTAAGCAGTTAGTAGAAACGTGTCTGACGTAGCGTACTGTGTAAGTAAGTGTTGTGTAAACATAGAGTAACAAGGGGAGCTCTAGCCCTGCGCATGCTAGGAATCTATACAAACAAGCCCTTGGGTCAGTTCAATATATCAGGTTTCTCGGGATCCATTTTCGATGAATCGGCGAGTCCTCAGGCTTTGCTTACAGATTGCCAAGCCTCGCTTACTAGCGCTCCCGCTAGATCCTACCTCGCATGCCAGCTCAGTTATGGTGCAGTGGTCATAATGTCACTCTATAATATTTGCTGATACATAAGTACTTAAGTATCTTGTCGTCTTGATAAAAAAGCAAGAAAGCCCCGTTCTTTGAAAGAGAGTTTACTTTTCGCGATGAGGAAACTTGCAAAACAGTGCCATCATAACCGTACGTACATGTATAGCTTGGATTAATCTGGCTTTTTTTTTAGCTCGTGTAGCTTGTACTTTATACTTGACTATATATACCTATTTGTCTTGCTGGATTTCAAGAATTCAAGTAAAACCGCTAACTTAGGGCTGCAACTTGCACGAGCTACAAAAAGACGGATCCATCCAGTGGCCAGTTTGTGAGGTTTATTAACCGAATAGCACATACTTCATCACCCACAAGTACCCAGGAGATCGAGAAATAGAGCCCGGGATATCTCGTCTTTCAGAAATAGGACCCTGTCCCGTCTCATCTCAAAACTCAGGGCGAGTACCCAGGCCATATTGTCTTGCGTGTAACACTACATGCTCAAGTGGGCAGTCCTTGCTACTGGAATAAATCACATGCTAAAGAATCAAATGTACGATCAATTTTCAAAGATTTAGAGATGTTTTTAACTGAGCAGAAACTTCATACGCTGCTCAGCCGGACTACCTAAGATTCGTATACATGAAAAGTAGCGTCGAGAGAAAACCAATGTAGTTCACAGGAATCATACCTCCTAGGTACGGCAGCTTATTGAGAGGTCCTGGCCTTCGGGAAGAATTGGTCGACGATAGCCTTGATAGGCTGCTGAACCGGAGGAAGATTCTTGGGCTTGACAAAGCGGGTAGATTTTACTGTGGCTATTAGCAACGTGTGGAAGAAGCTTGAATGTGGGAACGTACGATACCAGTCGAGCACCTTGTCAAACGGCACAGGGCCATCACATTCCCTGTGAGAATTCGACTATTCGACAGTTAAGCAGATAGCATATAGGATTGAGTGGATATGTGATAGAGCTACCTGAAATTTCAATGGCAGAAACTTGCTGTAAAAAGCTCGCAAGTAGTCCACCACCTTCATAGGAAGATGCTCGGGAGGACTAATAGCAATATCACAGCCACTAAGATGCTCCATTTGCCATAACGCCTTAGAAGTTATCAGAGCGGCCACCATACGCTTGGCGGCATTCTCGGCCTCTGGTGCACCGACTGCAACGGCTTGAGTGATAGCAAATTCCACGCCCTGTGCGGTGAGGGCGTTGTGTGGGTAAATCAGGTTGAGATGAAGCCCAAAGACAATGAAATTGTGGATGGTTTTGACCAGTCTGAGATCGATTTTTGGTTGATCGAGTTGGCGGGTAGCGATGCGCCATTCGACTATCTGCTTATGATAGAAGCTGTTGGCGGCCTCAAGCATCATGCACTGATCCAAAAGCAAGCCCATGGTTGATAGAACGAGCTTGTTGGTCGAATCTCTGCTATCCGCCGGCAAAGATTCGAGATGTTGGAATACATGCTGAATAGCAGACTTCAACTTAATTTCAGGATCAGCGACCTTGAGGTTGCGGATGGCCAATTGTTCCATTAGATCGAAGAGCACAGCACAGAGCTGGAAGTTCGTGAGACGGCGTCCGCGATCAACTTGAGTAATGTCAGTGAAGATAGTACCAGATGAAAAGAGACCGGCCAAACCAATGACGCTAGACATGGTTATTGAATGACAGTTGTAAATTGTGTTTGCTGGTCTTTGTTGAAAATATGGGACGAAGAAGTGTGGCAATTTGGTGAGTTGGAGACTTGGGGTTGGTAGGGGAACTGGGGCACATCTTTGAGGATGGGGGCTTTTCCTCCAGACGACTTAAACGCCAAAAACTTCTGGCTTCCACTTCGAGGAAGGCGCGCATACAACTGCCCTAAGTTGCGCCAGAACTTTCGACCGCCCAAGTAGGTAATGTAGACCATTGGTAAAAACCCGCAAGATATCAGCAAACTGGGGCTTCGCTACACTCACTTCGGGCCATAAAGTTCATTTCATTGATTTATCACCTCGTCACCCCGGAATTGATGCTTTGCTACTGACCGGAGCTCTGGTACGTGAAGTTATAACTTTTTACCGGTAGAATTGCTCGGGGCTTCGTGCAGGGTACATATACAATGACCTCGGGGGAACCGGGGGGGGGATGGTAATCTGGGGAGTCGGGGCGGACCCAGGAAGTACAGCAGTGGACGGGTATCAGAGATTCGAGATGAGCCTCTGCAATTGTAATGGTTTGATGGGGTTTAGTAGGGGAGGTGAGCCCGGCGGGGGCAGCAATGGTAGCCGGTCCACGGATACCGCCACCGAACTACAGCGGCCAAATAGGCCTCGCAGAGACGAGCATTCCTGTCCTAAATCCGACTGCAATTGCAAAGTTAGATGGGAGGTATGGTAGCTTGGGGGGTGTGATGGAGAGCGGGTGTAGGATTAGCAGTCGGTCCATGAATGATGGAGATATCAATACCAGTAGTCTGTCACACTACGATACCGGACTGCCCAAATAGAACTCCATGAGACGAGTATTTCTATCCATAAAAGCTCTGAATTCCTACTGTATTTGCTAAAGTTGCATATTGTGGTCGGATGGAGTCTCGGAGGAGCCCGGGGGAATGAAGTGCATTCGGTTTATGAATAGATATCGATATCGAGATGTGAAGTGTACCACACTCCACTACCATAAAGTAAACTTTATGGCACAAAACTATTGACTGCGCTCGTAAACCATCCGTCAGCTGTCTTCGAAAGCTCGGCCAGTTTTAGGAGAAAAAGTTTGGGCACAAGAGCACCAATTGACTTGTTTTATTACAATATTCCATTAATATTAGCTACAAATCGCTTGCCCATTTGAAAAAGTTGCACTTCCATTCCGTCTTCAGTCCGGATTTTACCATGGACTCCCCTTCAGGGCCTATAGGTCTGGTGGTCACCGTTAGGATAATGGTTTCATCCCCCAAAGAGGAAATAGGATGAATGGATGGAAGGCTCAATACATACCTCTGACACATCCAAAAGGCTCTTCCACAATTTGGCCCTGGCTTTTTGGTGGTAAGCTGAATGCACTCTTCGCCATGGACATTACAGACTGGTGGGCGTCGTTTAGAGAAAAGTTGAGACCATTTCTCTTTTGATTCGATTTGATCGATTGAGCCGGGGTTCTCGTCTTTTGGTGGAGACATAGATTCTGGAATCACTGGATGTACAGTTTCAGGGTGGTCGTTTGGTTTGGGATCAACTGGGGTTGGGCTTCCCCCCGGTGAGAACGGCTGTGAGCATGATATACTCGAGAGAGAGTCAGCCCCCACACTATTTACAGCGGGTTGGAAAAATCCCCGCAGAGTCTGCTGACTCTGAGACTTCGAATTCTTCGGATTCCTCGACACAGAAACAGGAGATGACGTCTTCAGCCTTTTGGCAGGTGGTTCCGTCGGCAAATCCACCCTTGGGGTGGACGACGCCTGAGCGTTACTCTGTGTTGTTTTTGCGGGCGTTTTGTTGTATGACATCTTGCTAAACATATCCTTGATATTTTGGCGCTGACTAAATTCGGGGAACCGTTTCATGCACAACCGGGGAGCAAGTGGTGTCAAATCCGATGTCTGCCGTTCACCTCCCCGAAACATGCCTTCAGGATTAACAATGTCAAGAATATTCTTCTGGACGTCACCGTAATTAACCGCCGGTCTGAGAGTAGCATAGACGGGACAGTGATCGGAACCCTGCATTTACGTTAGTAACGCCGCCTATGGAAGCTATATTGCAAACGTAAGAAACTAACCATCAGTCCTTCCTGTATATTTGCCTCAGAAAACCAAGCTTTCATATCAGAAGAACACAAAACATAGTCTATACGAGAGCCTTGAACACTAGGTTAGCATCATATATCGGATGGTTTCAACAGGCTCAAAAATCTTTCTACCTGCATTTCCGGGTCTTTTATTCTTCTTAACATCCCAACCTAGAATCTATATCAGTAACCAAGAGATGGTTCGGCTGGCGGAGGAGACAAACATGTATACATGCCGAGACGGTCGGGGAAATGCTCTCGACAGAGGTCTACCATCACCCCGTCGGGGTGGGGCTCTAATAATCGATCCAGAGCCCGTCTGGTAGGAGTGTCCTTCCAATCGCTTATTTCTAGGCCTCTCATCATTTCTTTGGCCCCAGCCGCATCGATCTCGTCTCTAGCAATGTTGAGGTCACCTACGACGATAACACGCCGTTTGCATTCCATGACAAGTTTCCTCACTCGGTTGCACAGCGCTTCAACAAACGCAATTCTGAAGGAGTCTCTTGCCGGATCCACCGAAGCGGGACAGTATGTGCCAATTAACACAAAAGCACCGAAATCTAGAACCAGAGCACGGCCTTCGCTGTCAAGCAAAAGCGCATCTTCTTCCGACAGATCAGGGTATCCACCAATGCATTCTGAGGCAGATAGCGATCTGTACCTTTGGCCAGGATGTGACGGGGGTTCGAGAATTCCGGTTATGCCTTCCTCTGCTTTGATGGGAAGACATTTTGAATTACGGGTGTAAACAGCCACTCCGCTGTAACCTAAAGATTATCAGTTCTGAACGGTAATCAGCGACGAATATTGATGGATTGAACCTTTCTTGTGTTTTGGGAAAGTAAAATATGAATCCCATCCAGGGACGAGCACCATATCGTCCGTGAGATCCTTTTTCTGGATTTTAATTTCCTGAAAACATACGATATCGGCCTCGAGAGTGTCGAACATGTGTTGAAATGACTTCTGCGCGCTCCAAGGGTGGAACCCGAAGGGATTCCTTCGGAATATCAGTCGATTAGAGCGCATCACGTATCATGTTCAATGTCATACCTGATGCCGTTCACTAAGATAATTTTAGTCAATCATTACAGAAAAGTCGGGACAAACCGACCATTCCAAGTGGTGATTCTCAGCGCCATATCTTAACGCAGGTGCCAGATTGTGAGGTTGGTTGCAGCTGCAAGGAAAGCTCCTTGTTCAGGAGACGCGCCTTAACGCGTCTGAAACATGTATAACCCAGCAAAGCAATTAAAATGAAAAACAGTCAGTAAACCCTAGTTTTGGTAGAATTTCAGCGAGACTCTCGTGATGGCGTTAAGTTACATGTAAATATCATATCATTGCCTCGAAGTGATGTTTGCGCTCCCGGGTAAGCGAGAATGAATATTACCCTTTCTATTTCAGAATCCCAGATGTTCACACTAATAAAACCTTCTTCACACTACACACAATCCCATTGACACAATGACCGACGGGAACGAAGCCAAAACTCAGCCATTGCTGGCTATCGACGCTAGCACTCCAGCGACCGCAACCCAGAACAAGCGTAAACGGAAACGAGAAAAAGAAAAGGCAAATAAACAATTATCGGAAACTGCCAAAGTACCAAAGTTGGACAACGACCATGAACGCAAATCCAAACCTTTCAAGCTGCCAGAGCCCAAGAAGCCAGCCAAGCCCGAGAAAATCAATGATTCTATCGCCCAAATGGATCCAAATTTGACTGCCGACTACATCAGTCGACGATTGCGGAAATTTGAAAAAGATTTGAGTGCAGTTGAGCTGGAAGATAGATTTATCCCAGCAAGAGCATTTCTAGATACTACGTCGTATAGCAATAATCGGACGCTGGCAAATCTCCCCGAGTTTTTAGAAACATGTAACTACGTTCTGAATCCTCAGGAAAGGACTTAAGACTAACAAGATATTATAGTTTTGGGGGCTCATGGTAATGGGAAGGAATTGAATAAAACCTCAGAGACCCCTGGGACACCTCACACATTTATTGTAACTGCCGCTGCATTACGTGCAACAGATCTTGCCCGTGCGGTGAAGAAATTCCAGACGAAGGAGTGCATGGTTGCAAAGTTGTTTGCGAAGCATATCAAACTGAAAGAATCTATCGACTTGTGCAACAATACTAAGTATGTACACGAAACTGACGTTTTTTGGATCGACAGAACAGATACTAACCACCGATCAGGATTGGAATAGGTGTGGGTACACCAGCCAGAATTCTAGCCCTAATACGCGAAGGTATTGTTGGTCTATAGACTATCCAGCTAGTTGTGAGACTAATTCAGATATAGGTGCCCTAAAACTCGATGATGTTACTGCAATGGTTCTGGATATGAGCGCCATAAATGAAAAACAACAAGGAATCTTTGACATCCGAGAGACCCACAAGGATGTCCTTGATCTGTTGAACGAATCAGTCATAAAGTCCCGTTTAGGAGACCAAATAAAACTCCTAGTTTACTAATACATCTACCTATATTCTGTAAAAAAGCCATGCAGGTGGAAAAAGCAACGTGGTTGTACAACTTCCAAACTTTTGTGATAGGTAGTATAGCAAATAACCCCAATTACATTCGGTGCGGAAATCCAACAGTGCCTTTAGATACCGACCTAACTCGGAATTGTAGGCGAAATTCTGGGTTACTGCAGAATTTGGTTTTGATATTGCTCTTGTACCCAGACTTTTTATCCTCACTCGGAGAAAAACTTTTGATATATAACACGCACGCCAGAGGTTAGGTATTGTTTGATAGAGATATTGACTAGAGTAGATAGAGAAGCTTGGAAGTGATGAGAACTGTTAGAAGGCAGGTCTAGAGAGCGATAATACACTCTATTCTACTCTGTTGCTCCGTTTTGATGTGATTTGCGCAGGTTGGCAGGGTGTAATTCAGGTTTTGCGGTATTGCTGGTCATGGAGGAATGTCGACTTAACTTCGTCTTCCATATGGCACCCATAAGGTATCAATAATACAGTGCTTTTTTTGCCATCAGAGGTACGTTATGAATGCTATGCTGTAGGTTATGAACAGCTTTGTGTCCAAACTCCGCTCTGTTGTGAATATGATATTCTAAACTGACGACGGCATCCGTGCCAATGCATGCAGCATATCATTTTTTTTGAATAATACGGATTCGAGCTACACCTGAACACACATGTCACTACTTAGTACCTAAGTACATGTCATATGTACTAGTCAATATCGGCAGGTTAGCAGCGTTGCATCAATAAGTACCCCGGTACATACCGTATTTCTTACTGATGTTGCCGTACGAATTACGGGTGGCTTCTGCATCATTATTCCGCACTCAAGCAGATGGGTTTCATTCTACAAGATCTCCACATTTTTCCGATCCCCTACCCATGAAATCCCCCAACCTCCAACACGCCACCTTCGCTCTCTTTTCAAACGGACCGAAGTGGCGGTCACGAGTACGCCTCATTACAAGATCGGCGCCTGATTCGATTCAAAACCGGTTCAGGCAGTGTGTACGCGTGTCAACAGGGATTTTCCAGCCTGTGCTTTTGTACGGGACAAGACCCACCGGAATTGGCCCGTGATCAAGGAGCCAGTACCGTCTAGAAGCATCGATGTCTGGTTTACGGTTCGCGGGATTGAGGTATACATCAGCAGAGCGAACTGGGTGACATGCTATATCTACATGCCAAAACTGTGCATGTCTTGTTCACTCCCTTGGCCACTCAGATCCGCAGGCTTTCCATTGAATCGTTGCTTGTACTTTTACGATTGGAGACGCCTGTGCACAGTAAGTCACTCGGCGGCTTTTGCGAAGGCCGCTTGTTTGTAGGGTTCAGAACCAGGGGGTAAATGTAGAGATTGTTTATTTTGTTAGAAACGAGGTCTTTGTCGTGGGTATAAATATATTCGCAACCTACGGCTATCTGCGAAATCGTAAATGCGAGTTTTATCTGGGCTTTATGGGCAGAAAAAAAAGACAGAATAAACCAGAATTCCACACGGATATAAAAGGTCAGTCCAGAACGTCCGGACATCCCATTTTCTAGAAGAAACCTCCACAAAATTGGGAACTATTAACGCACCATGCACTCATGATCATGATCATGATTCGCAGCAAATTGAGCCTCCTTCCCCCCGATCAATACTCCAATCGCACAGTAAAACAGATTTCCAGAAATGGGGCTGTTCGGACTGACCTTCCAGGACCCGAGTACTACATATGCTAACATATATCGCCATATATCACCATATGTCCACGCATTCTCGCTTTCCGGACCCGTGTGTAACCATCCGCCTCAGATAGCGCCTAAATTTAAAAGGTTATATATCCCATGTGGCTAACTAAAGCAGAAACGTTTAAAATTTACCGAAGTTTATTTAGAGTGTTCAGGGTCAGGATAATTAGAATGCTTATTTGCTCAAGTGACAATTAACTTTGTACGCAATTTTTTTTAATCTCTGCTTTGGGCGTTTGATTGCCCCAATCTTATACTCTAAGCAAGACAGAAGTCACTTATCCCAAACAATCTCTAGCGGTCACTATTCTCGAAAAAAAAGATTTCAATTCGGGCGTCTGCACCTGTTGGGGGGGGGGGTTGGGTGCGTAAGGCACATGTACAAACACTTGGCAATCCACTACTGTAGACTAACAGTAGATTTACGCTTTTTCCAAAATTTTGGTTCGCAAAAAAATTAATATACGTACACACACTCGACATCGACCATGGCACCAACAACCACAACACAGACACAGGCACAGGCGCCATCAAAGAAACGGAAGCGGTCAAACGCGGAAGAAACAAATGACGCACCCACAGATGCTCAAGAGAAGCCAACGCAAAAGAAGAAGAAGCAGCGTACACGGAAGCCACGAGACGTCAAGCCCAATGACGAGACAACAGTAGCCGCGCAGGACCCAGCAACATCTCAAGAGAATCCAACGCAAAAGAAGAAGAAGACGCGTACACGGAAGCCACGAGACGTCCCCAAGCCCAATGACGAGACACCCGCCGCGGCGCAGGATACGAGTAAAAAGACGACTCGGTTTATAGTCTTTATTGGTTCGCATCTTCCTCCCCATCCTCTGCGCTCCGTCGACTAACCAACCGTTACTCAAATCTAGGAAACCTACCATATACAGCCACCAAAGCCGCGGTCGAGAAACATTTCAGCGCCGTAGAGCCGACATCAGTGCGCCTTAATACGATGAAGGATAACCCCTCCAAGTGTAAAGGATTTGCGTTCCTAGAATTCGGAAGTTACGACAAAATGGAGCTTTGCCTCACAAAATTTCATCATAGCATGTTTAGTGATGGAAAATCGGAGGCGCGGAAGATCAATGTTGAGTTAACGTAAGAGTTCCAATTACTGTCAGTCTACTTGGTAGGCCCCAAATTGACATGATTCCTAGTGCCGGAGGAGGTGGTGGGAAGAGTAAAGTGCGGCGGGAGAAGTTAATGGTGAAGAATGAGAAGCTCAACGAAGAGCGGCAACGTGTCGCAACCGACAGGGTAAAGGAGAAGGCTGAGCGCCATGCACAAGCTGAAGATGTAGAAAATGGGATGCATCCCAGTAGAAGGCGTCGTATACAGTAATTGCTTCCACCTAATGCTTAGGATTCTCACATTTGCCCTTCCAACTAATAACTACTCGAGTGCTTTCAATGAGCATAAAAACAAAAACTCGCTCAATAAGTAGGCAATTTTACATAAACATCTCAGCGATGAAAGAATCCAAATGGGTATGAAATTGTGAGTGTAGCTATAAGAGAATATCATGACACATATTTCATGCGTGAACAAACGACCAAAGGAACTGAAGCAAAAACCGAATAAAAACCTCATATACTGTTGACCGGCATCGTACTCACTATCTATACAATAACGCAAGCCTTCTTGGCTCTGGGGGGCTTTTGTGCAGGCATCAAGACGGCCCTATCATGTCGGTTAGAATTAGATAGATGAAGCAACCACCTAGGATAGTTAAGCGACCTACCTGATAGCTTCATCGAAGACATTCTTAAGTCCTTTCTGAGTCAGAGCCGAACACTCGAGATATCTAACCAAATTAGAACTTTTGTGGCTGAAATTGGGGGCGGTATAAGGGGAACAACCTGACAGCATTAATCTCCTTGGACCGCTGGATACCTTGCGGGTAGGTTATGGGCGACATCCGCTTCTCGCGCAAGGCTCCAATGGTTTTGGGATCGTCACGGAGATCGAGCTTCGTTCCTACAAGTATGATAGGGATGTTCGGTGCGTGATGAGAAATTTCCGGATACCACTATGTACGGCTGTCAGCTCATACACGCACGGACCATAGTTGGAAGCTTAAAGTGTACCTTCGACAAAACGTTGTCAAACGACGGTGGGCTGACGATCGAGAAACAGACAAGGAACACGTCTGTCTGAGGGTAGGACAAAGGGCGAAGACGGTCGTAATCCTCTTGTCCTGCAGTATCCCACAGACCCAAGCTTATCGGTTTGTTATCGACCATGACATTTGCGGAGTAATTATCGAAGCTGTTAAGAGTTGTGAGCTAGGCAGCAAATGTATGCGAGCAGGTACAATTCGAACATACACAGTAGGAATATATTCCCCAGGGAAGGCATTTGTTGTATAGCTTATGAGTAGACAAGTCTGAACAAGGAATTAGTCTTTTTGTCTGGAGCTCTATAGGAAAATAGGAGTCGAGAGCTTACCTTCCCCACAGCACCATCGCCTGTAACAACACACTGCAAGTGAAGGGATCGTGTTAGCTAGCGCAGGGTCGAGTCTTCCCAAAGACGCGGAATGAAGGAGGATCGAACCTTCAACGATCGTGTTGCTGCCATTTCGTGTCCTGACTGATGGGATGGGGATTGGGGGCTTGTTCAGGGGTGCGTCTGTTTGGGAGATACGCGGGGAGGGAAACGGCGCGGGACAAGTTTCTCGTTACGGACGAGTACAGAGGAGATGAGCTCGGTCGGTTGGTCGGTCGGTTTGTGTCGGTCGGCGTGTACGTAGGCGGTCGGTTGTGGGTGGTTGGGTGGGTATGTTGGTATAGGTTGGCAGGTGTAGTTGCAGTTGCGTGAGGTATACCAACGCGGGAACTTTCTTGGGGGGGGGTTTGCTTTACGTTCGGACCGGGCAGGTGCGTTGTTCAGGGTAGGAGAACAGCCTGAATGAGAGAGCGGTGTCGGCAAGGCAGAGGCAGGCAAGGGAGTCTTGTTGTATGGGTGAACGAGTGAATGAATGAAAGAAAATGGGCGGATCAGGATGTACCAGCTGTGTTCTGAGACTCCCAGTTTTAGCGCTTGGTCCGAGTTGGCAGGAAGGGCAGGAAGGACAGGAAGGGGCAGGAATGAGACATTCGATTGGCTTCATGGCTCAGGCCTAACCACCCAAACCACCAGGAAACTCGGCTAACTCCTAAGGGTCCGCCGCCCCTTGCGTGCTTGTCGGTATATATACGCTGTCTGCGATGCATATCTGCAGGCTTCACATAAACCATGTTACACCTCTAAGTACAGCGAGTAGAGCCTTTTACGACGGCCATTTGAGAGAGAGAAGAAATTCTCGGAGATGTTGCCAACAGCACAATGACACTAAGTAAACACCACCAGCTTCGTTGGTGCAGAGACTGCATGCTTTTTCTAAGTAGCAAGAAAAGTATCTAGTCGTTCTTGCCAAAAGATAAGCGGGAAAGTGACCGTGGACGAGCAACTGCCTTTATCTGCACACCTTCCCCTCCACGCTCTCCTCGTTCTCCTTGCTCTCCCCCTGTGATGCCACGAGACCAACATGCCTCGCAAAGTTGACTGCGGAAAAGAACGGTCCGGCGAACTCTATGTCGTACCTAGCAATTCATAATACGACTTAGCTTCGTTGTTGCAACAATTAGACCTTGGGATCTATATATACCAGTAGTTCACGGCGCAGCACAGGCCTTCATCCGAACAAGTGCGCTGGGAAACTTTATGATACCTATCACCATCGACTCAACTTTTGGTCAAAAAAACAAGGCCTTGGCGGAACCATCTACCACATCGCCGGCAGGTACAAGATCTATATATGCTCGTTAACCCAACAAGCTCATCATCACATAGTGACCAAGGGGTAAAGACATCACCAGGCTCCAACTCGACGCGCAAAGGGCAACAGTACTCCCACCAAGGGTTATCGCCGCAAGGATGATCTGGGTCTACTGTTGGCCAGAAATGAACGTCTTCTGGTGGCTCCTCTGGCACAATGTTGAATTGGCCCTTACGATCTGATGGTTGGTATTTTGAGCTCGGCAGCGTCTTCTCTTTCAGGCATACAGCTTCGAACGGAGATATCAGAACGAAATGCTTACGACCTGTGATTTGGACATAGAGGTTTTCGTAGGGGTCTTTGTGCAGCGCAGAAACACTGCGCTCATTACCCATCCACACATTTGCAGCATCAGGCAGTTTTTCTAGCGCTTCTGAAGCCCATGATATGTGACACTCTACATCAGAGGCAATAGGACCGAATTCTCTTTGCATGTTGTCATCCTCTAGAGAACCATGTTAGAACTAGTTATCTGCTACAATATCACCAATGAAATCATATTTTTTTGCCGGATATTACGAACGGGACTGTGCGTATCTCACGACTGTGGATTTTGGATTGGCTTTCTGAAATCGTAGATCATCAAGAAAATCCGAGAAAGGCGTTGTTAACTGATGGGGCTTCACAAAGTACGTGCAACCATCTTCATCGACAACGGCGGAATCCGCATTCCTAAGATACGTCCAGTTCAGTTACTACAGCATAGTGTATCGATATCGGTTGATAATTGACTTACCCAAGTGGTGTTTCTGCAACTACTATTGAAGTTGACCCCATTTTGGCCCGCAGATACTCGGCGTTCCAAGCACTTACTGCTTTCCAGTGTGACGCAGCGGCTTTGAATACAACGGGTCTATTTTTTTGCACGCATCGCAGGAACTCCAATGCTGTTGGTGCTCCTTTCCTCTCTTCGACGAAGTTGACATTCAATTCGTGGTAGGAGGTAAGAAGCTCCACCAATGCCTCACGGGGAGTTGCCGGATGAGCCATATATGTGTGAAAGATGGAAACCCGAAAGCGTGTTGTTAAAGCTGCATTGCCGGGTAGCATTCGAGAAGCTAGGCCCGCATGCCTCGACGATCACGGGTACAAGTGCATGCGTGGGTACGACATGATACATATGTACTTCATACAGCGTTTGTTCTCAGGCTAGAAATGATGGTTCACAAGTTCAAACAATAGGCTCAAAAGCAATGATAATAGGAGAGGAACTAGAATACGACAACAACGACAAACATGCACTCGCTCTTGTTACATACTGGTATATTACTCGTCATGCTGAAATACAGTTAGCATCGGCACCAATTTGCTGTGAAACAGGTTCAAAAAACTCACGAATATGGAAAAACAGTTTTGCAAAATGGTATCAATAGCTCGCACTTGCCAATTGGCATCAGCAATGTTAGGATTTTCACTGGTTCCAAATAGGGTTGGTCTAATTCGCGCGCGCGTCAGTTAGGCTCCAGGAATAATATATCTGAGCTGCATCATACCCAAAGCAAATTGCCAGGTTTCCGGAATTCATGCGGTTCATGTTTGAGTGTTGTTGGACGCGATTAAGATGCAAAATTAGAAGACGCAGCGTTGCATAGTTAGAATCTGGCAATCGATTGATCAGGCCATGCAGGGAATCGCGCCTGCTGATATCGTCGTCGATTCCTATAGCCAATGTTAGCAGGTACGGCTCACCGGAAAAACATTGTCGGCTTACTCGAAGCAGCGACAAACTCAGAGTAGAGCTCGTTCGTTAACAGTGGTTCCGGTAGTTCTCTTAAAAACTGTTTCAATATACTTGCAACACTATTTACGTCATGGAAGAAGTCCTCTGGGCGTCGAAAATCCAGGCATGAGGCATCATTATTAAATACGACATTCAACCGATCAAGATGTTTTTTCTCGCCCGAAACTCGGTAAATACCCTCAACGTCCAACCCATAGAGATCTACAGCTTGGATGCACTGACACACTATGGCTGGAATTGAAGAATCCTCGCGCGCCAATAGTTCATCCAAGGGGACCCCGAATACAGGCCTCTGACGGGGGAGATCAGACATGCTATTCTGCGAAATAGGACGCTGGACAGGGGCTTGACCACGCTGCATAGGAAACGTGACGGGCTGCTGTACTATGGCACCAAAACCTTGTGACTGGACTGGAAATTGGGACTGGGGTGGAAACTGCGACTGGGGTGGAAACTGCGACTGGGGTGGAAACTGCGACTGGGGTGAAAACTGTGATTGGGGTGAAAACTGCGATTGAGCTGGAAACTGTGGCTGGCCTGGAAACTGTGGCTGGCCTGGAAACTCTTGCTGAGGCCGAGTGACGTCTCGAGGAACAGGTGAGACGTGCCCGGCATGGGGATGAACATCATTTCCAGTTGTAGGAGGCGCAGTATGCATAGTGTTTTTGAAGAGGGGGATCTGCTGTGTTGGTATAAGACTCTGTAACCAAGGTAAGCTTTCTAAATCGAGAAGGGCCGTTGTTTGGTACACATACGGGGTGTTGCTCGAATTTAATCTCGGGCTCTTTCGTGTTGACCGGTAATTTAGAAGAGAACTCCGTTAAGAATGACTTGAAGTCTTTTTCATTATCGATGAGACTAACAATATCACGTAGACTACTCGATTCTTCAACAGATATCAGAAATACCCCGACAATTTAGACATCATGAACTTACGGGTGTTCTTGAAAGGACTGATAGTCAAGCCATTATTGAGAACAAGCTTCTCATTCAATTGGGCTACCCTCTGTGTTAGAGTCTGTCCTCCTGTGGAGAGATTGACGCCGGATCACATACCATATCTTTGGAGCTGTGCGGTCAACCCAGAATCACACTCGTGGACCATCTCTCGTAACGCATGCACGGCCTGGGGACGAAGAGTCGAAATTAATTCTTGCCGGTGCGCTTTGGCAATTTGCACTTTGCCTTCATAGTCGGAGCTCGCTTGGTTGATTCTCCGTTGAAGTTCCTCCTCGTGTTGTGGGCCGGTCCTTGCAGCTTTGAAGCCAAATGACTTGCCAGGTCGTCGATCGCCAGATCTTACCCGATCGTATTCTTCGGCGCAGCTATCGTATCTAGCTTTTGCCTGTCAAATGTGAACCATAAGCCATGGCTATCCCAAGTAGAGACATAACACCGACCTTCTCCACCATCTGTTCTGCTTCATGAGCTCTCCTTTCTGAGCTGAGCCCCAGCTGTTTCCAATGTTTTCGGCCTCGCTCCATATTGTTTGCCATCTCAGTCAGTTCGTCATACATCTGGTGAAGCGCCAGCGCAAATGCGATTCCATGTTCCGCAAGGCGATCGTGCAAACTAGTCATCTCCTCCAATTGTTGCGCGTATGATTCCTGGCGACTATCTGGCCTTCGCAAGGATTCGTGGGTAGATTTGCATAACTTCCGCATGCCTGGGACAGATTAGTTATAGGATCGGATGGACATGCTCACGCGTTTGTGAGGTCGGCGGTGGTGGTTTGTACCTTGAGCTTGATCATCTTCCAGTGCGCCGCGCTTCTTCAGAAAGGCTGCGAAATCCTGCGAGTCCAGTCAGGGAAGCCGTGGGCGAGGGCGAGAGGAGAGCGTACCCTACATGATGTGATAGCGAGTTTCAAGCGCGTGAGAAGAGCAGTGACACCGATCTGAAAGCCCTCCGTTAACAGGTATCCTATATCGCGAATAGTACACGAATCACCTCCGAATGTAAGATTCCATTTACTAGAGTAGAACTGTTATCCGCGTCGCCAACTCCAGGTCCAGCTCCAAATTGGCCAGTCTCATGGCTGCCAGATGTTGTCGCAGCACCGTGAGTAGTAGTTTCTTGGGTATGATAGATCCCCGTCATTGTTGCGAGTCGTTATCGAGATGTTAGGAGCATTCGAGTGCTCAGTGGGATGATGCAGTCTTGGCATGGTTAGAACTGCCGCGTGGTTTCCCCCATGGCTTAGTATCAACGCTTTCTGACTGAAATATTTATTCTGAATTACCACAAACTTTTTTGATATTGTTTCTCTGGGGTTAAAATAGGATTACAACAAATAATACCTAGGTAATCTGACCGACCAAAGAAATAAAAACACAAGAAACTTGCAAAACGTTTGGTACCCAAAGAAAAATCATAACGTCGAACCAGAGAAAGTAGAAAGCAAAAGCAGAAAGCAAAAACTCCATACCACTTCTCCCCTCTCCTAACTCCACCCATAATACTCCGGCTCCCACTGTCCAGGGTATGCAGTACTACTCATAGAATAATCATCCTCATCCTTTTTCTTTCCATTGTCTGGTTTCTTCTCCTCAATAAAAACCTCTTTCTCTCCATCTCCCTCATGCCTAACCGCAATCTTCTCCTCCACTTCCATATCCTTGGCTTTCTCCTTACTCTTCGGCGAAGGAGCGACAGAAACACCAGCATCCTTGGAGCTCTCGCTATGATCATCAAAGAAAGTCTGTTTAACCACCGCCTCTCCACGAGGTTGCGAATTCGCGTCAGTGACCGTAGACGGAGTGTTAGTTGGGGGAGGTGTATTGGGCCCATTACTTTCCGATGGTGGCGGAGGAGAGGGGGAAGGGTCGATATTTCCCGGCAAGAGGCTAACGCCGCCTCCATGCTCTCCCGAAGCATCAGATCCCATACTCAGGGTGCGTGGCTTGCTGGTGCTCGCGGTGGCGGTCTTCGTGTACGGTTCATGTGGCGCATCAGAACTCGGAGGCTGGGGAACATTATACCTGTCCTCAGCTGCTGGGCTTTCACCACCGCTCGCTGGTGGAGCGGGAGAGGAATTGAGATGCGATCCTGGAGCTTGAGTTGGACTCTGCGCCGCAGCCTTCACTGGTGGTGGAAGCGATGGTGGCGCCTGAACCGAAATACCGGAAACGTCACTGGCTACCGTACCAGCTCTACTAAGTTGAGGGCTTGATTGGGTTTGCTGTGGGGGTAGCGCGTGGCGGTACTGGTGCGGCGGCGGAGGTGATGCCGACTTAGTTCCTACCCCCCTATCGGCGACCGAGCCTCCCCGCGAGATAACTCCATATTGTTGGAGAGGCGATGGTATAGAATCAGGCCTGCCTCCACTTTCTGCAAGAGAACCTCTATGAGAGGCAGCACCGTACACGCTATCGCCCGCAGAGCTCTGGGTGGGCTGTCTGCTCAAAGCTGCATCAAAGCGCGGGAGAGGAGGAAGTTGCGGCGGTTGCGAGGGCTGTTGTGGCTGTGGCTGTGGCTGCGGTTGAGGTGGTGGTGGCGATTGGTAACCCATATAGTCTGGTGATTGGACAGGAGGTGCGTATTGCAATTGATGCTGAGTAGAAGCATTTTGGGGATGTTGAGCAGGCTCAACTGCGGGCGGGAGAGCACCATATTGTTGGTACCCCGGATACTGTTGATGTTGATAATCGCGGGGATGAGGCTGTGATGGAGGTGCCCCTTGCTCTTGTTGATGCAAGAAATTAGATGGAGGCGGCATCCCTTGACTCCGGCCTTGACTCTCATGGAGATGGTGTGTAGGCTGGCGAGTAAGCATCTCTGTATTTCCCGGAGATGCCCCTTGACCTTGTTGATGCAAGTGATTAGGCGTGGGCGGCATCCCTTGGCTCCGGCCTGGACTCTCATGAAGAGGATGTGTAGGCTGGCGAGCAAGCATTTCCGGACTTCCCGAATTAGGACCATAAATATTCTGCTGTTGCGGCTGTGGAGGATAGGCTGGGTTATGTTGTCCTGGTCCACTGTGCATAGGTTGTTGTTGCTGCTGTGAAGGAGGGGTCGGATATGCCGCAGCTACACTATGATGTCTTGACATCTGCGGGTTTTGACGGTTATGGACGATGGTAGTTTGGCTATGATGTAGGGGCTGATGCTGTTGACCAAACTGTTGCGGTGGTGCTCCTTGGGGGTAGGTGTGGCTCGACTGGGAAGGCGGAGGTCCATATCCTGGCTGATAACTCCCCGATTGCTGTGCTGCCGTGGGATGAGGCGGATTCTGAAACCCGGCAGGTTGTTGCATCATCGGTTGCTGTGCATTTTGCGGTGGAGGTGCGCGGACTTGCTGAGGCGGCGCATACGGAGCACTCACACTCCTTTGGATCGTTTGCTCGTAAGTGACATACTGCCCCGTCCGAGCATCATAAATCTTTGGTTGTTCCTGTATGAGAGCTGCGGCGCCACCGCTTCCACCACCAACCAATCCTGCCTTTGCAAGTTTCCCAAATTTTTTGTTCGTTTGGCTGTCGGGAGTCCTTGTAGTCGACCCAGAGCGTGTAAAAATGTCAGAAAATCCCTTTTTATGCCCCTTTGGTGCCTTGCCATCCTCTGCCTTCTTTTGCCTTTGTCCCAACTTTGTCAACAGACTCCCGCGTTTCACCATCTTCGGCGGGGGAACATTGGAGTCTCCAGTCCATTGAGGACTGTTAACTGATGCACTACGTCCCACGCCGCCATCTAGTTTGCTACCCAGGTTTCCAAGGAAACTTGATCTCTTGACCTTTCCTTTCTTCTCGCTGGATGATGAAGATCCAGGTGGCTGATCTGTTGAACGCTTATGGGATGAACTGATGCCAGACAGCGTCTTTACAAGACTCGAACCGCGACTTGGCGGTGGTGCCTGCGGGTGCTGAGATTGGAGCTGCTGAGGCTGCTGGGGTTGCCGTGGGCCAGGAAACTGGGCAGTATATCCGGCCGGCGGCGGTCCGTGCGAGGCTTGAGAAGGAGGAGGGGGGTAGTTTTGCCCCGGCGGTGGAGCGTAGCCTTGAGGCGGCCCAGATGGCAAGATTTGCTGCGTCTGTTCGGGCCTATAAGGGCCATGTTGACTCGGATGTGACGGCTGCGGCTGAGGAGGAAACGGAGTTCCTAAAGGAGGCATATGTTGCGGCGGGCCCATTTGTTGAGGAGTTTGTCCCATATATTGACCCTGCTGAGGTGGTGGCGGCGTGGGATTCTTTCCTTGCAATGGTGTCTGCTTTGGCTTTGCCGGCATTGAGTAAAGATCCTCATCATCACTGTCCTCCTTTGGCGGCGGCAATTTTTCCGGAGGTTGAGGTTGAGGAGGTGGTGGACCAGACAAACTGACCTCCCTTGAATGTTGTAGCGAGTCGCCCCTCCGCGGAAATGCTGCTGCTGGGGCTGGGGAAGCGGTATTGCCCGTTCCTGATGGCGCTGTGGTCTGCAAGCTGTCTGTCCGCGCAGGAAAGGCTGGCTGTGGTACACTAGAAGACGGAGGCGGCGATGTTATGATCGAAGTAGAATGTGGAGATGATGCGGATCTCGGCCCAGATTCAGTAGCTTGATTAACGGGAGGAGGGCGGTAGTACTGATTTGGGGTATGCTGTCTTGTCTCTTCTCCTGAGAGCCTCTGAATCGGAGAAGGCGTAGGTTGCGAAGGTTGAAATTTAGTTTGGAACTGGGTTTGAATATGTGGAAGCTGAGGAGCAGAGGCCGAAGGGTATGGCTGAGACTGGGGCAGTTGCTGTGATACAGGTCGTTGTGGAGGAAGAGACGCAGTGGATTGTACATTCGGAGTCCCAATAGTGTCCCCCCTCTCTCGCATTGTTGCCGTGGAACTGGACGCAGCACTCATATGTTCAGAAGTCGCATAGGAGCCAGTTAAGCTTATAGTAGACGCAATCGGTACTCCTTTCGTTTCATCAACACTTTTATACATTCCATTATCATCACCATCCATGCTATCCTTGCTGGCATGTCCCTACTTCACACATCAGTACGTCTATTGGAATGCGCAAAGATTGCAACTTGAAACTACATTATACCTTCTTCCCCACCCTCTTCATCCACCCTCCAACCTTCTCACCCGCCTTCCCCCCCAGCTTTAGTGCTTCTCTCCCCATTTGAGAAAGCTTTTCCTCTGCCCGAAGTGAAGATCCGTCTTCATAATGATGATGATCCCCGGAACGACTCGGAAAGTGACCCATTCCCATCTTACTCTTACTCTTCTTCACAGAAAGCTCTGGCTTGATAGTAACCACCTCAGTCTTGAGAAGCTGCTCCCCGTTGTTATGCTCCATTTGATGAGTGATCCATTCAGAGAGGGGATCGGGAGATTCCGCGATTTGCTGACGCAAAGCATCATACGCCTTTGTACGTTCCACGGGAGTTGAGAGAGTAGCAATCGTTTTTGCATCCTGAAGTACGGCCCTTTGTTTTACACTTTCGCTGGTCGTTTGGGCAGACTCGGGGCGAGATTGATTGGCATCACCTGGAAGTGGCGGTGGCGGCGACACCTGAAGCCCGTCCTCGTGATGACGATGGACTGGTTCCAACCCTGGAGCGTCTGGTCCTGTCGCTTCCAAACCTTCGGCATCATCCTTATCGAAATTAACAACTTCTGGCGCCACCTCACCATCTTCTTTTCCGGGCAACGGCGGCATAGAAGGCATTACCAACATCCCTGTTGGCATAGGCATCGTTTCTTTCAGCATCAATGTCTGGGGTCTACTGAACTGACTAACAAGCTCTTTGGCATATTCGCTTTCGACAGGAGCGTCTTCCTCCTCTTTAGACTTCGGTCTCTTTTCAACTTTAGGTCCAGTGATAGCCTCAATCCCTTCAGATTCAGGGCCAAGTTGCTTGACTGGTGGTATAACTTGGATGACTTCAGAATCTGGACCAACAACAGGCGGCGGAAGAGGTGTTTTATTTTCAGACTCCGTGACGGGGGAGAGCTGTGGTTTGCTTTCAGCCCTGTCCTTCGAAGATGACACAGAGAACCCAGTGCCTCGCCTATCCAAGAACCGGTTGCCGGTAGACATCATTTCAAGAAGTTCTTCATCCACACTACTAGCAGGTGTTGCAGGCTCCTCCGCATTCTTTGGCGCCGCGGGAATCGACACTGCTGGTGGTGGCGATGGTGATCTCCCCTTTGGAGCCTCGGGTTGAGGTGAAGGGCTTTGTTGAGTTGCCATCGGGCCTTCGATTGAACGCACACCCCGTAAAGGTGATTTGGGTTGAATCGGGGGTGGTGGTGGATGTGCTAGAGCTGCAGGTGCTTGATCGCCATCTTCCCAATACGAATCGTACAACGAAAATACGCTCTCTCTCGGATTACTAGGGGTTTGGGGGGCGTCCAGAGTGTCGCGTCCGGTCTGCGTATGCGTTTCGGAAGTTTGCTTTGGGGTATCCGGAGAGTGTGGGACCGGGGTCTGAGCTCTTTCCAACTGAAGAATATAAGTGTCCAGCTCGTCCTTTTCTTTGGTATCTACCGGAGTAGCCTCATCCATTATTCCCGCACTTTCCGTCAAGACGGGCGGTAGAATGACAGGTGTAGAAGATCTCTTCGCACCTTCGCGCCAGGCATCCGGGGATGGAGTTCGTTTGTTACCAGGTGGAAGGGGAAGTTGCTGTAATTCTCTAGTTTGATCGTCTTGGTTTGACGTGGGTGTATTTCCCTGCGAGGGAGGAACATAGGACGATCTCCATTTTCCGTTCTCTTCCTTGGGTGGTACTGGCGGTGGGGGGAGGATTGGAGATAGAGAATCATCAGGCACCGAAGTATCACTGAGTGGCGTTGGCAAGAGAGTATCTTGACGTACAAAAGCTGTGTCCACCATAGTCTGGAACCCATGACCACCAGCAGCTTCTTGCTGAGGGCTAGCAGCTTCTTGCTGGGGGCTAGCAGAAAGCTGAGGAGCAGAAAGCTGAGGAACGCTGGCAGATGAGGCGACTCGTGATTGACTAGTCGGCGGAGTGAAATAGTCAGACTTATTGCTAGTAGTCGTATCCATTACGGAAGTAGCATAACCAGAAATTATATCTTCACCCCATGATGGTGTTTCTGGCGTCTTGGCCTTGGGAGGGTCTTCAGGAACAAACGAGCTGGCTGGCGCAGCGGGCGGGAGCTCCACAGGTGGATGTGAACTCGGTTCAATAGTGGAAGTATTTCCTCCAGATCCAGTTTCCGGTTTGGATGGATCGCCTTGAGATATTTGACTATCAACTTGTCCTTTTCCCAACCCCGAAGACGGTCTACTATTGTCCCTGGGCGGCTCGCGAAAATCTTCAGACGATACGCGCGAACGTTGCTGGGGTAGTGTTGTTGGATCGGACAATTGACTCCGATTGTCCATGGACTCCCTAGCAGGTGGCTTTGCTACATCAATAGATGAAGGTGGGTTTTGTACATCGATGGACGGTCGGGCGGCTGACTCTGTGCTGGCTCTGGATGAATCACCAGTGGTTTGTTGTTTTAACTCTTCTTGGAATTGATGACGCTTGTAGATATCTGATGGCCGAATAATTCTCGGCTTTGCGGTAGGGCTGGCGGGAGGTGGTGGGGACGAAGAGACTACTGGTTGCTGCTTTGCGGAAGGCAGCGATGGGGCATACAGCGGCGCTGGGGATTCCTCATAGTACGTAGAGCTCTGAGATATTCCATAATCCTCGCCATAGTAATTATCCGCATAATCATCATAGCTTGGCATATTCATCGTCGGTGCCATGATATTTGTGGGTGATGAAGGACCTGAGACAACACTATCATGCTCTGAAATTGTCTCTAAACATGTATCTTCGGGAGGCGGCAAGGGAGGCGTAGGCTTATACACATCAGGTGTTTGACCAAGCGGCTGCGGCGCGGTGCCTCCAGCTTCCTGTGGTGGGTTAGGGACTGGTGTGCTTGGCCCAGGTGCTCCTTCCCCCTCCTGAGGGCGCACTTCGTTTGATATTTGTGGTACATGCTTGTCCTCCACACTGATGGGAGTGGTGAACGACTGGGTAGTTGGCTCAACACCAAATGGAGGAGGCACGCGTTCTCTGGATCCATATGACTGTGAGGCGGCTTGATTAATCGGCGGGACTGGGGCAGGCACGCGAGCCTGGGGAGCCTGAGTTGGTGGAGGTGTTTCATCGCGTCTCGGACTCGGTTGGGATTGTGGCTGTTGATCTGTTGTTGTTGCGGCCTTGCCAGTGGGAGTAGCTGCTGCTGCAGGTTGCCTTGTAGTGGGTACCTGAATAATTGGTACATCCTGTCCCCTCAACTGTGGCGTTTCAACATGTATCTGAGGCGGGTATGTGGTTGGCGGCGGAGGCGGGCGTGATTGCTGTAACCGAATCTGCGGCACCGATCTCATGCGCTCACGCTCCTCCAGCTCCGAAGGTGTCGGCGGAAGCTGCCAGGTCGTAGCGCGTGTGCCTTGGCCGATTGGGGATATGATTACATCGTCATCGCCGCGGTCGAAGGAGTGCTGCCTCTGCAAAGGTCTCGGCGCTGTAGCACTGGAGACAGTACCAGTGTTCGAACGGCTTGAAGGTGCATTCGACGGCGCCGGGTCGTCGTAGCCGTAGTCGTCATATTCATCATCGTCTCCCCAGCCTCCTCCATAGTCGACCTTTGGCGCCTCTACCCAGCGTTTGGTCTTGTTTCGGTGTATGTTGGTCTTGAAAGCATCGGGCGAGAGCGCCGACGAAGGCGAGTTGCTCCTACGACGCGTTAGCATGTGAACCAAGAAGCAGAGGAGCAGCACAGCAAGTATGCTCTAGAGTGGAGAGCATACATTGGAGAGCGCGCGGAGTCGAAGGAGGTCTGGTATGATCTAGACATTATCTTCGGCGCCGCATGAGTAGAATGGGAAGTATGTATGGGAAAAGAGAAATGGCGATGAGTGACGATGCACGTTGGAGTGGATTGAGGCGGAGCTGCGTGTGATGCCTCCCAAACCGGGCGTTACTGTAGGTCCCAAGCTGAGACCACCTGGAACCCTTGTTCCCAACAGCTCAATCAATTCTAAGTTAAGGCACAGCGCACCACCTGTGCAAAGATTCGGCGAGAAGAAACAACATTTTTCAGTGGGCGAGAGCATCGCAAGTGAGCTGTCAAACACAGGTATGATAGGTACCTCTCGAGGAGCGAGGTCGATTGTTCCTGCATGCTCTTAGCTGGTGGACCAGTACATACTCGTCCAAATCTCGAGGGGTTCGCGCCCGCAGTGCCAATGATCCCACCCGACGGCGTTTGATACCAATACTTTCTCTGCTGCAGCACATAGACAAAGACGGACGACACAGAGCACCAACAATCCGGTACACAACCCGTCACTCGACACATACTATTTCTCAAATACCCACCAACATTCAACGTCTATGAGCCTGAACGCATGATTCCCCGCTAGATGAACTGGATATACTCAGTGCAAGCTGAATGATTGCCGCCGGGTGGCGCTAATGGTTCGCCGTTCGAGGGAGGGCTATATACCCCACATCCCCACTGCCCACCCATCTTGACCGTTATCAAAACGTCACCACACCAAACACCCTCACAGCGATGGCCTCCGAACCACCAGAATCCCCCAAACCGACCACCCCTCCGCCGCCAGCAACAATTTCCTCCCCCGAAACCAATGTCCACGTCTGCCTCACTCACGCACCACTAAACCTCAGCACCACCGTGGACCTAGTCCGCTCTCCCAAAGCCGGCGCAATTGTCCTCTTCGCCGGTATTTCCCCCTTTCTCTCTTCTACCCCAACCCTCTTCTAACAATCTCCAGGCACAACCCGCGACTCCTTCGATTCCATCCCCGTCACGACTCTCAGCTACACTACCTACACACCTCTCGCGCTACGGACGCTGCACACAATCGCCCAGGAAATTAAAGAGAAGCATGGTCTTGTCGGGATTGCGATAACGCACCGGTTAGGAGATGTTGGCATCGGCGAGGAGAGTATACATATTGCCCTTTCGAGCCCGCACAGAAAGAGTGCTTGGGCGGCTGGAGAGGAAGCTTTGGAGGAGGTAAAGAAGAAGGCTGAGATCTGGAAAAGGGAAGTTTTTGAGGATGGGAGTGTGTGGAGGAGTAATAGGGATGGTGAGAGGGGAGTGAGGGTTGAGGATTCGGGGAGGAGCTTGGGAAAGCACAGGAAGGAAGGAGAGGCGGAAGAGGGAAATAGATAATTTGAACCTTGATTTTTCCAATAATTCTACATTCGCGGGCTTGGACCAATATGTGACGATTCGTAGAGCCCTTATATTTGGCGATCACATCTCATCACACGTTCTAATCAATGAAGCAAAATCTAGCGGGCTCTAGATTATCATATATACTAAATGCAGAAATTCAAAAACTCACCACCGTTCGCGGGTATAGATATACAAGAAAATCCCCAATCCTTCCAACAATATAAACAAACCCCTTCTTACTTCGACATCGCCTTGTCCCTGCCTTCAGCGGAATTTACCTTCGCCGTCGCGTTAGCAATGGAGAGTTCGTGCCTTTTCACAACCTCAGGCACAATCAAACTCTCAATCTCTATTTGTTCCTCCCCATCCTTTGCCTCAGCAACGCGGATCCATTGCTCTCCCTTCTTATCGACAAAAACAACCTCGAATTTCCGTGTAGAGAGGAGATTGCCTATTACCAGTTGGTGGCTGTAACGCTCGAGGGCTTGTCGGCATTTGTAGAGGAGGAGTCTGGAATCAGTCTCGAGCTGCTTACAATAAGTATAGGCGCAAAACGTATAGATAGAAAAAGCTTCACAGACCTTGAAAGATATTATCATAGCATTAGGCGCCCATCCTTCCACCAGACGATTGAGAAACTTTGGCACAGGATCGAGATCAATCACCAGCTTCTTCCCTCTACTTCCTTTGGTATCCCTTGTTGCCGCTGCTGCTGTCGTAGGGGTTGCAATTCCGTCCTCATCCAGAGCGCCAGGCAGATCGCGACTCTGAATCTTGTGCTCCGCCATCCTGTCTGGCGGCACAAAGAAATCGCTCACCGCCGCCGCCAGGTAAAACAAGGCTCCATTTCCCAGTACCTGCATCCGCATCGCCACCTCCCTAAGCAGAAACAAGTAGCTTGTGACCGTCGTGAACGGCAGAAGCAATAGTGTTTTTCCTTCCTTTGCGCGGCGGTATTTCCTCAACACATCTAACATTTGCGCGCGGTACCTTTGGCGCACTACGACATCCCCGCCCTCACCTCCGTCTTCGCCAATTCGCCCCCATTCAGACAGGTAGTCAAGGAAGCAGTTGGTGGAATGCGAGTAGTGCCTTGAGTACGGTAGGAGTGAGAATTGGCGGTGGAGAAAGACGACGGCATATCCCGCCTCGAGAAAGTATTCCGCGGAAGTGGCGCCGCGGGTTCCGGCGGAGAAATTGTCGATGAAGCGTACGGTTTGGTTCTCGAGAGGGACAGTGGTGCCTCCGGAGGAGACCAGAACGAGCTTGCGGCCTTCGGAATGGTGGTGGTTTATGAAGGCCTGGGCTTCGGCGGAGAGCGCAACGATATTGGCGGGTGGTGAATGGGTTTCGAAGTATTGGAGTTCATCATCGGGTTGTGGTATCGGCATTTCTGAAGTTGTAGTCATTGTGTTGTTTGTCAGTTCTGTTGTAGGATTGTGGGGTTGAAGTTGAGGACAGTCGGTCCAGCGGCGCCGATATGTGGGGCCGGGCCTCGGGAGAAGCTAAACGGATAGCGGTGCGACTGGTATAAGTATAATCAAAATAAATCAGCAACTAAAATTAAGTATGATATCATACAAAATGTTGAACGCAAACAAATCCAGAGACTCTGTCGCGCACATGCTAGAATTAAGGGTATCTATTTAAGCTCGATCCCAGCTTCATCTAAATGCCAACCACAAGATACCCAAAACCCCGCTCACCAGCCCCAGCACTCCAGGCATCCCAATCAGACTGGCCACACCAGCTACCCACTTCACGAATCCCGATACGCGTGCCTGTTCATTTAACGCCGCCATAAGACGTCTCGAAAACGGCTCGATGGCATGCATATCTTCCGTGTCTATCTCCATTACCCCGCCCGACGTCCTGGGCGCAATACCCAAGCATCTTCCGCTCGCACCCTTCTCGCACACCAGCCTCGCCGCCGCCTCCACCACATCTTCGGCCAATGCCATTGGCAATCCAGAAAGCAGGACCCGCGCTGTAGGTGGGAGAATTGGCGTAGCGACAAAGTATGGACAAATAAGGTTGATTCTCACATCCAGCGCGTCAGGGCCAGGGTACATGTACAAACAGCGGAACCAGCCGAGGATGGCGTGTTTTGAGGCGGTGTAGAGACCTAATATGCCCGGGGAGCTTGCTATGGAGGCCATAGAACCAACCAGCAAAAGATGTCGGTCCTCCCCTGGCGCATTGCGACGGAAGTGGTGGAATGCGAGTTTGGTAGTGTAGACGACGCCTGTGATGTTTACGTCGAGAGTGGTAAGGTCGGGTTCTAGAGGATCAGTGTCCAAGTCTGAAGGGAGAGCCGTAAAGTCGCCAACCATGCCAACACCTGCATTGGCGATAACTGTGTTGATGGTGCGTGTAGGAGAGAGCGATAGCGCAGTTGTGAAGAGGTGGCGTTGAGAGTCGTAGGATGTTACATTGCAATGGACGAAGTAATGGCTGAAGGATGTTTTGGTGAGCCGGTGACCCGCAAATTCACACCTCTAAGTTCTCTCCCCTTGCTGTACTAGGATCCTTACTTGTCATTTCCGGTCTCCTTTCGTAACCTCGCGACAAGTGCCTCGCCTTTGGCAGTATTCAGGTCCGCAATTATAACATTGGCTCTGCCATTGAATTGAATTGAACCGGATTAGCCCGAGAAGCTCAGGGGCTAATGGTAAACAAACCCGTGTCTGGCAAATCGCTCGAACATGGCCTCCCCCAGCCCACTTGCTCCGCCTGTTATGAGAACAGTGTTTCCTTTGACATTATCAAGTTTGGCGGCCGTGTCCAGACTAGGACCTAAGGAGTGTTTGGTGATAGTCATGACGAAGTCTCGAGTTACTGAGCTTGAGCTTGGACCGGCAAAGTTACCGATGGACGCGTAAGGCTGAAGTTGGACGTCAGGGCCGGTTGAGTTAATGTAGGGTTCGGGTTCGCTTGCTCCTCAAAAAAAAAAATAGCGTTGTGATATCATGCCAGTGCCCGCAATCGATAAGACGCAGAAAAGATTTTCCATACGTGAGCTTGAAACTCCCATGAAACCCGGTCTATTGCCACTGTCACTCGCTCAGTCTTCAAATGCTCGTCGCTCGAGGGTCGCTCCGATGTGCTCGCGTCCTCGCACGCTCTAAAATCCTCACAGCACCCGCCAATTCCGAGACGATAACATTTCGAAACTTTGTTTCTTCCACTATCCGCCGGAACGAGATCACTCCCATAGACAACACCAACCACTATAGCGACCGGTTCAGACTCCGTGCCGAGGAAGAATCCATCGAGAGCTACATTCGGACGGTCCGGGACGAGTGGGGAAATAACCTTCCGGAAGGCTTGTTGTCACAGGAAGAGTATGTTGCGTATGAACGCTACTATGGACCTCCTATACGAATCCTCAACTCCGAGGAAATTGAGGAGATGGAGAAGGAGCTTAGGGGGGAGGAGGCGTTAGAATCAGAGGAACGCACAGTCACCCTAGAAGATGTCCATGGAGTGGAGATCGAGCACGAGCTGGAGGTGGTGAAGCCAGTGGAGGAAGCGGAGTTAGTGGGGGAAACAAAGCCAGTGGAGGAGGCGGAGTCGGTGGTAGAGGAGGAACTAGAAGAGACTCGAAATGGCGAATTTCGGGCAAGGTCGGCAAAGGAAGCGGCATTATACGCAAGGATTGCAGATGACATCCGGAGATCACTCGCGCTCGCTGAGCAAGGCGGAGATCAAGCTGGCGAGATAGATACCATTGATGAATTCGACGAAGACACCGAGGAACCTTTTCTTCGAACTCATCCTCTCACCCAACTCGGACAATCCGGTACACATCCTGCGACCATCATCACACCTGACTCTGTAACACTACCTACAACTGAGTTCCTATCAGAGTTCAGTAATAGACATCTCGATGAAGCGGCATACAAGATCTTTGGAGGCCCGGCACTCCCAAACTCCCCAATCGTGACGGGGAAGTCGGACAAGCGCTTCAACGGTATGCCGCTGGACACATCAGGCGGAATGAGCGATATGGAATCCAACGTCCATCTGGCCATGGTTCTCCCAGGATACTATGCTCAAACTTTGAGTGCCCTGACTGAGCTCCGGCGCCGGCTAGGTGGTGACTGGATCCTTGGTCGTGAAGGCGGAACTGAGCCAGGTGTGAAACAAGTGCTCGATGTTGGGACCGGTGGCGCTGGAATTCTTGCGTGGCGGGCCATGATAAAAGCTGAGCAAGAGCTCCGAGATGAGGAGGCAGCCGAGCGCGAGGACGTCAAACCCACATCCACAGATGCCAAACCAGTGGAGGGAGAAGAAGAAGCCACATCTACCGGCCTCAAAGCTGTGGTGGTAGTGGGCTCAAGTTCTCTCCGCTTCCGCATGTCCAAATTCCTCGAAAATACCACCTTCATCCCTCGTCTCCCCGATGCCCTCGCTGACGCTAAACCCCCAATATTTAAGGACGAATCATCCCCAGAAACAGCACCAAAACAACCACGAAAACTCTACGACCTCATAATATCAACCAACACCATCCTCACAATCCACGAAGACCACAAACGTAAATCCCACGTCCAAAACCTTTGGTCTCTCCTCAACCCCAAAGGCGGAGTCCTCCTCCTCATCGAGAAAGGCACGCCTCGAGGCTTCGAAGCCATAGCCGGCGCCCGCCAAAACCTCTTAAAACACAACATCTCCACCCCAGATTCCCAATTCATCCCCCTCACCGAATCCGACGACATCTCCACCCCCAGATCTCCAAAGGAGATCGCATCCATAGTCGCACCATGTACAAACCACCAAGAATGCCCCATGTTCATCTCAGGACCCAAAAAATCCTCCCGCCGTGACTACTGTAGCTTTATACAGCGTTACGAAAGACCAGGGTACATGCAACGAGTTCTGAAAGCGAAAGCCCGGAACCACGAAGACCTCCAATACTCATACGTCGCCGTCCGCCGTGGCATCGACGTCACAAAGCAGGAAACACCAGTTATCACCCCAAAAATCGAAGACTTTGATACCTCTGTTGTCCCCCCCAAGAGTCCCTACTCAATGCCTCAACTCCGCACCTACGCGTACACACTCCCACGCGCCGTGTTCCCACCAATAAAGCGAAAAGGCCACGTTATCCTCGACCTGTGCACATCCATGGGCAAGATCGAGCGCTGGACCGTTCCAAAGTCATACGGGAAGATTCCGTACCGTGATGCCCGTAAGAGTCAGTGGGGGGATTTGTGGGCTTTAGGCGCAAAAACACAGATCCCTAGGAATTTGCAATTGGGAGATAAAAAGGAATCGAAGGCGGGGAAGAAAGATGTGGTTGATCTTGACAGGGGAGAGGTGAAGGAGGTTAAGAAGGATGCGGACAAACCCGGAGGGAAGAAGAGGAATCCTGGGAAGAGGGAGAGGGAGAGGAGACAGGCGAGACAGGAGGCGCGGAAGAGTAGACAGGTTGAGAGGGATGTTGTTAGAGGGGTTGCGGAGGGGTTGAGTTAGATGGTGTGTATGAATAAAAGATGGGGAGGTTTTTTTTACTTGGGTTTGGGTATGGGTGAATGATCGATCTCCTTTCTAGGTGGAGTTGGAATTCCTCTTATGAGGTTTTTTGTTGTATATCAGATGTATATACCGTATTGATGATCTGGCCCATGGCTGGTGATTATTCTACAAAGTCATGAGAATTAGGATTGGTAAAGACTGGCTGAAAGCCATGTATATCAACAAGTTTCTAGATATGTGGGATTATATTCATCCAATTCCATCCCAAATAGACGCAGCTCTGGCCGTGCTTGCCCCCGAGCGGTGTATACACTTTCGTTCTTCCCAGTAAGTCAGTACTGAGAGCAGCAATGGCGTATTCGAAGACAGAAGAAAAAGCGGCCCGTTTCTATTTAGTCCCCCCAGGGTATGAAATAAAGAAATCTAGAACTTGTATATCGCCAACTACATCCGTATCGTACATCCTGAATGTAGACGTCGCCATTCGGGGAAAAGGCACCAACGCAGGGCCGCTGGGAAGGACCATATTGTATGACTGGCCGGGCCAGTGTCGATCTTCGCTCTAGGTGTGTTCCTCGGAAAAGAAGTAGATATTTACACTCCGCCAAATGCAATCAAGAACTCTTACGTGCTCTCAGTTCCCCCTCCTCCCGTTCCACAGCCCACCTCACCGCCTCTTCGACATTATCTACGATCTTTTTCGCACTCCCATCGTAGTCTCCATCTCTATACACACCAGTCTTTACCAGCACACTGACCCACTCAGTGCCTCTAGAGCTCTTGTACCCATTTGCACCCGCTATATCGCTGGCCGGATTGTCTCCGACCATATACACCCTCCTTAACTCAGGATGATCTGTGTCCCCGTGCAACTTGCTCAATTTCTTGGCTCTCCAGGCTGTCAATACATCCTCGGCGTACTGGTAGGTGTGTTGGTGTGGCTTTCCAATAGTTGTAGCTTTCAGCTCCCCTTTCCCGGCTGTAACACTTCTCCACACCCCTTCCAGCGCAGCCCTGAATCCACCCTGTCCAAGCCGTGGGAGGGAATATTCGTTTGCCCACCACAGATCCGGATTTGAAAAGTAGATTGGGATATGGCCGTCTTTGAGTACCTGCTCCACAGGCCGTCGGGTTCCAAGCTGTCCGTCTTTTGATAACAGCAGGTCGATGATGAGCTGTATATCTAGAGCCTATAGAAAACCGTCATTCAGCATCTGGTACAGCAAATAAGCTCTGGAAATATAAACGCACCCAATCCCGGGGGTCATTAAACACCATCACCGCATCAACTTTCTTCGGCCTCTTAAGAACCCTTGCATAGCTTTGGTAGCGTGACGCATCACTGAACGGAGAAACTCCCGGATAGCTTGCGATCACATCTGCGGGGATGAGAACATCGCTGAACCCATATTCCTCCGCAGCCCGCCGACAATTCTCACCTGTTCCGCCGACGACGAGGACGGTGGATATTTCGGGGGAGGAGGCGTGAAGGCGGAAGGGGGTATGTGATTGGACGAATTGGCGTGTGCTGAGAGGTGTGGTGAGAAGTCTTGAAAGCTCGGCGACTCGAGACGACTCTGAAAGTCCTCCGCCGTTGGTGAGGAGTAGGAATTCGATCGATTGGGAGTTTAGGAATTCAAGGGTGCGCGGGGCGTTGGGGATGGGGTGGGAACCGTGGAGGAGGACGCCGTCAATACTGGGAAGAGGGGTTAGAGGGAATTGGTGGTGGTGGGGTGGAAGAGGGGTAGCTACTCGAATGCGAATGCGAAGTCGGGAGCTGCAGGGGGAGCTTGCTGGCGGTGTGGGACGGCGGATTGTTGCAGGTGCCGCACGGTGGAAGAGAGACCGGATGTCAGAGCAAGGGATCGGACACAAGGGCGGATTGAGGTCGCAAGAACAGACATTTCGGCGGATGATTTTGCGTTGGCGTACGGGAGAAGGAGCAGGACCACCAACAGCACCGGCCGGAGGTGGCGCAGGGACCGGAACCACATCATTGGCACCGCACGTGATCGCAATAATTGTCAATAGATATAAAATAACACAAGACACGAGAGTATATACAAAAGACACATATTCCTCCATGCCCTCTGGCTCTTTATACCCTCCGAAAGACTCCTCACTCCTGTGACGCATAGCTCCCAATCGCATTTGATGACAGCGTGTTGTTTGTTCCTGCATGCTGCTGGAAACAGCACGGACCATGAACCATGGCCAACCAAACATACCCCGCCATGTGCGATGCTAGCGAACCCATACCCAGTGCACGTGTTTGAAGCACAGACCACCACATGTACAAACAGACAAACAGACTCCTCTACGCAAACCTGCTGCCATCCAAAGGCCCAAAATCCCTATCTCTTCGTCTCTGCTCTCTCTTCCTCCTATACTCCCTTAGGAGTCCCTCATTCCATCCATAAGTCACCGCATTCGCCAGCCCAATGAATGCGGTACTTGTCTGAAGCAAGGCCGTCACTCTGGACCTATGGCCAGTCGCCTCTATCATCCGGTTCACAAGACCAGGGATCCAAAGTATAACGAACCAAGTTGGATAAGCTTTCATCAACAGGACCTTCTTGATTTTTGCGTACCGGTCCGCGTGTGCCCTCGAGGTGTCTCGGCTTAGCATACCGACGTGCATTCCCTTTACAGGGCTGATCGGCGATGTTATTGGACTTGCCGCAAACCCTGGGCTGCTCGGCGTTGCGGAGACCGACAGTTTGACCTCGTCGCCTTCATATTCCGGGTGAAATGTTTCTGGCTCCTTTCGCTTGAAAATTCCTGGTCTGCGGAAGGTGGAGCCACCAGTTGCTGTGGCGAGGTTTTTGTAATTCTTCCTCAAGAAGAAGTAGAGATATGTGTAGAGCACCACGATGACCAGAATAATTAGGTACCTCCAACCATGGGTCATGACTTTGTCCCACCCAGTCAGCAAAACATCCTCGGAGAGGTGGAGTCGAGAAATTACCATATCTAAGGTACACGGGCTTTGGGCTAATCCAACACCATCCTCCACTTGCTGGTTCGTACTTGTTCAACCCAAGAACAATGAGGGATGTTGTGACTGGAAATCCCCATGTTGCGAGGGTGATGAGGGTACTCTTTCGGCTCGACCAGTCTTCAAAGAGTCGGGGTTTGATGACTGCAAGAGCGGTGGTGATAGCTATAGCAAGGATCGATATGTCGACTGCCTGGATGGAGAGTTGGACTATCACTCCGTCGGCTTTGCAGGCAGCTCCAGGTTGAAGTCCTCTACCGTTGGTTGCGATTTTATAGAACTGCGAGAAGGACCCCGTGAATCCGTTGATAGCATCTACACCATATCAGCAACCGTGGGTTTGCAATTATTATTCCCCCCCAGAAAACGAAGCTACAGGCTTAACCCGAGCTATGGGAGCTGCTTTGGAGCTTGAAAATGCATCCTACGCACCTGCAATTGCAAGATTCAATATCAATCTATGCCGGAAATGTGTTTTCAACGGCAGAATCCAAATGTAACAAGCCGCAATAAATATCGCACCGAAAGCAGAGGATAGATTCCCAATAATCTGCAGCGTAGTTTGAGCCAATAAAAGGCCATGGAGATGAGGTGGCGCCATCGTTGTTGTCGTTATCTCGACATGCAGTATGGGACGGATTTATATATCTGGGGGGAGATCTCAAAATAAGAACGTCGATTTGCTAACAATAATAGATTACACCACAAACAAAAGAGGGCTTTTTTCAGGTTTTATGTATGGGCAAGAGTTTTCGCCTTGAAAGACCCAATAACCTTCCGTCTTATGTTTGGGGCAGATTCAGCCTTGAAGAAGGGTACCACGAGAGAAGACGCATAATACGGACTCTTAAGAAACACACTGACGGCTGGATCACCCGGGAACGTGCACCACATGGCCGCCATGAGCCACAAAACATCCATGTATGTAACTGAACACCCCAGCCTGGCCGTACGCACGAAATCTTTCGCTTGCTTCTTCAGCATTTGTGGAAGGCTCACTCACTGCAGCTGGTGCCTGGTTTTGAAAAAGCAACACGATTCCACCTCTTTTGTTGTGAATAGAGAGGTCGAGCAGATACATCTGGATATCAACGAACTAAAGTACCAGCGCTTAACATCCGATCTGGTATCAACTTTGACGTTACACTACTAGACGAAATTTCCAGCGCTTAACGCCAATTCAGCCAGCTCTCGAAGCTTAAGCCCGGTGTAAAAGCGCAAGGACGTCGTGAGGTACTCCCCGGCGAAGGTACAAACAATCCCATTTAGGATATCCTGACCGTACTTATACCGGCAGTTGATCATGATGATGTAGCGACATAAGCGGAGTTCGTATCTCGACCTATAATACATCTGTCAGCGGCAGTAGGCTGTGTGTTGTGTTGTGCCTGCATAAGCAACCTTGGCCTTGGAGAGGTTTCGGCCGATTTGTGAGTTTTTTTGGGGCGCGAGATTTGTGTGCAAAAGAAAAAGAAGGCTGTAGAGTAGAAGTAATATTGTCAGAACCAAAATCGAGGCGTACTTCTACTCCACCATGGTAAGTCGACGTCACGGCGGATCGGGCTCCGAGAATTCTCAGAAATCAATATCAAATGGGGCCATGTACCCTATCACATCCCAAATCGTCATTGCCTATAATTATCTCGAAAACTATAGGTCAGGAAGGGCCAACAGTTGTCGTTCGCCCAATGCTCATGTTTTACTTTTACCCTAGCCCTATACGTATTTCCACTTATGGTAATATACATGCGGGGAATCAGGCTCGGGGTGCCCGATATAGCCCCCATATACCTACCTATCTCCTCCTCCTCAAATGAAATTTGGCCAGCGTAGATATTGTCCTACGCTCGTTAAATACTTTATGTGCACTGGCAGGTCTAGAGTTGCGACAAAAAACAAATTTAAGCTTTGTTGTGCGCGCTTGTTAACCTCCCCTGCCTGCCCAGGGGGATTGGACGATATCACAACGCCGCCGATACCACGCCGCAAAAGATACGGCTCACCGGGTTTGCCGAGATGGAGAACGGCGAGCTCGGAGGAAGGAATGTGCCCTGGCAACCAAGAAGGAAGAAAGAAAGGCTACCTATGACAGCAATGCGCACAAAACTACTGTTGTGCAACGGTCGAAACGGTTTGATGAAACGGATAGGATTGGAGGTTGGCTGTTGAGTGGCGAAGAATAACCCTCGAGGATTCCAAGCGTAACTGCCGAGTGGAAAGGATGGGGATTCGCCGAAAGGAAAGAATTACCGGTCTAGAACTATTGGCATGGTAGTGATATACTGAGAGACCTTGCGGAGGTCAATACTACAAGCATTCGGTTTATGGAATGATCTAATTCAGAAGGGAGGCAGGATTTCCCGGTGAACAAGCTTAAGCTACCTATCTTCGGGCGCTGCGGTAGCTATGATCACCAGGGAATATGATGGCCATGGCTATTGTGCATGATTATACGGATTTGCGATAGTCATGGTGCGGGTGGCGTACCTGGCTAGTATCTTTGGTATCTAATGTGGAGATTCGTTTTCGTTTTGAGCGGTGAATAGAGGTTGAACTATGTATCTCTACAATTTGTTTGAATTCATAGCCGATTTAATATTGGTCTTGGTTTGCTGTGTGAGGGAGAGGGTTCTGATGTTATAAAAACGGTCTGGTAATGATGTTTCCAGTATGCTGTCAACTGACTTGGGACCGCTGTCAACTGACTTGGGACCGCTGTCAACCTTGCCCCAGGTGTCTCTGAGTGTTACTGCACGTCAATCTCCCACCCCCGCTCTCGGCGTTCATGCTGTGCCGGGGAACCGTAGGGTGGTCGGGGTGTTGCTTAAGCGCTAAACCTATGGACTCTGTTTGTTTAGTAGTGTAACCTCGCGGCTAAACCAAGGGGACCTCTATGTTCCTCAGGTTTTCTTTCAAGAATTCCCAGATATACAACCAACTTAAGCTTATACTTGAATGGTTGTTGCCATTTCTCACTTTCAGAGAGCTCTGTGGGAAAGTATATGGCCAATCCATGGCCGCGGAACCCCCGTCTCCATCTAAGCCCAGATCATGTGCACCTCGTCGCAGCCCTCGTGGTCCGATTCGAGATTGGGGGTCTCAAGAACATTCCACTATCTCTCGGATCGAACGCGCAGATTCTCTTTTCAAACTTCTGAAGCAACAAGAGGTTTGGATAGAGTTGGAAGTATAAAGAAAACGTAAGACACGACTATATAATGCCAAGCCTAAAAGGCGGCATGTCTTAACTTCTAACTCAGCTAACTAGAGTACTCTAAGTAGTTTCAACCCCCAAAGGTTCCTCAGACATCTACAATTGCAAACAACTCATGATGCTCACAACAACCGATACCAAGCAACTCTTTCGCCTCCTCGCAACTGTCTCTTCGCCTCCTCCATGTCCATACTTCGAGCTTCTCTCCGGCACCGGCATATTAACCGAATCCCGCGCTCGCATCGAAATCGCACAGCTAATAACCGGATCCTCTGGGCGTACATCAACGTTTGCGATAGCGAGCGAGTTATCGATAGATCCTCTTGTTGTGGATAGGCTTCTACCGACTGCCGCCGAGCTTACGGGATGGGGAAGGGTTGGCGCATCCACCATCATCAAAACTGGAGAATTCGAGAGCCTGAAGCTGCAGCTTAAGGATGAGTTATCGAAGGGCGTGGTATCTACTGCGGACTTTTGTCGGAGGTCCCGGATCGACGCAGATCTTTTGAGGAGGCTCTTGCCCGCGGACCATGAGGGGTGGTTGGGTGCTGAAAGTGTGTATGGGAAGGGGTATTATGAAGATGTGAAAGCTTTGGCTTCCGCACGGCTGGCGGATGTACAGGTCCCTGTCGAGCTGGTATCGCTTGACTCGGCCGCGCCTGTGCAGTTCCTGAGGAAGGTTGTGGCGGATGTCCTAAGAGAGGGTGTCGTCAAAGGTACCTTGGAAGGGGAGAAGTTTGTTCCGGATGCATATGTTCAAGCACGACATACGGCACTCGTGGATGAGCTGCAGACAGATGGCTTGATAAGTGCGAAAACCTTGCTTAAGGAGAGGGTTGTCGATCCGGAAGCATTTGTGAAGAAGCATGTGCCGGAAGCCGTTTTGCTTGCCAGCCATTTTGTGACGCCGGCGTTCATCTCACAGATGAAAGGCTCAACCTTGGATTCTGTGAGAACGAAGGGATGGAGCGACACTAAAGATCCCGAAAAGAGGCTGGAGGTGGGGGATGAAAAGCGTTTACGACAGATTGTGCTGAAAGATTTACCAGAGTTATGTGAGGTTGCGGGAGTTGTTGTATCGAAGGACCTTGAAACGGGATTACAAGCTAAATGTCGCTCTTTTGCCCGTGAAAAGGCTGAAATTGCTTGGAGGAGAAGGTCCAAAGAGAAGCCTGCTGCCATAAAGCGACAGGAGGTGAGTTCCATCTTGCGTGCTCGATCGTCAAGTGATAGAAGTCTGATCGTGGTCCCCACAGCTCACGCAATTACTTGGGTCTGGACAATTTCTTATCTCGCCAGCCTTATTGTCACATTTTACAAATAGTTTGCTTCCTTATGCCGTTTCTCAGTTCAACGACAAATATGAGCAGATGCGGCAGGCCGTTTTAGATTCAGCGAAGGCTATATTTGTCGACAAATATCACGCCCGGTTCTATATCCACCTCAAAGGTGTGGAGGGCATCAAAGACCCATCTCTAAAGTCCAGACTGGCAGGCGATCTCCTACACTATGCCAGGGACAGTGGGATAACCGCAGTAGAGAAGTTGGAGACTGTATTGATAGTAGAAGACCCTAACGTGAATCTTCAACTGCTCAACGACCTTCGAGGTGTTCTCCAGCAGACTGGTGCTGGGAAGCCAGAAAACTGCCTCAAAGACATACAACGTGCCCTCCGCAACCTGGAAGCGGACTTTCCCGTCGAGGATGCACTGGCAAAGAAAAAGGCAAACATGATGGAAGAGATCAATTCTCAGCTCCAAAACTCCAAGGATCTTTCCTTAGCTTTGCTGTCAACCCTCCTGCTGGTGCTTGCGACAAAGTCAGAAGGGGTACTGAAGGCTACTGGGTATGATACATCTATTTCCGATGAGGGGCGGGGTATTTGTTTCAAACTAATGGAATACAATCAGAAAATACGTCCCGAAGCTCCTCAAGGAGGTACAAGGTGCGGGAATCGTGTCCGATCAGCATCTTGCTCTCATGGAGAGAGTGAAGGCCGCGGCGCTGGGGAAAAGCGATCTATCTGGTGATGAGATCGCACAGTTGAGGAATATTGGAACGCGATGTGTGGGGGTCGGCACCATAAGATATCCTGCAGGCCAAACTGCGGGAAGTCATGCCTAGTGAATGGCTTGGTACGTGTTTCTCCTCAATTCTCCTGCTCCTGCCTTCTAGTTCTCCTCATACGAATGCGAGAGCCGTTGAAGGGGGGGTGTGCGTTGTTTGTGCCGCGAGCAATCACATATATCTCTTTGCATTACTAGAGTCTGCACTGCCGTTTTATGCAATGGAATGGTACTTTCCCGTATTCTGAGCGCGATATCCGCCGTGTGGTGTTGAGAGAAAAGCTGTTTTAACTCCCTCTGTGGGGAGTACGTTTCAATTCATTTGTAGCGTCGGATCATTGTACCTTCCGCAATTCCGTGGCTTTCCCTTTCCATTTCTTTCCCTCTTCTCTGCCGACATTCTTTGAAATCGGGGTTGTTTGAAATCAGTGTATGAGTATATGTGGGCTCAGAATGACTGTTGACGTTGGGGTGGACGAACAGTTTCTTCGCAACGACCCACGAAACTAATGCAGAGCTAAACCCTGTTTGGATCATCCTCGAGCACGCAATTTTGAACTTCGATGCAGCCATACGCCCTGCACACACGACCATGGAGAGGAATCGACTTTTCGTATGCGATATGTCCGCCCAGAATGAGCAGGCGGTATTGCCCCAGTGGCACCCGATTGCAGAGATCCAGCGCATTGCTTACAATTATCACTCACTCCCTGCCCAGGCCTGGCAAACCGGATATCCCATCCATTCATATACCCTCAGTCCCCTTCCCACCACCAGCCAGCCACCATCAATCCTTTCGGCCACCTATCTGCCTATCTACCTTCTACGTCATCCTCATCTACGAAGCATCAATTGTCTCCTGACATCTCCTAAGGCTGTTCAACACACTTCATAGATATCAACAATCATGTCTATTCAATTGGAACGTTCTCTCTCGCATGAACAGGATCCCCTCGAGTCTGGTTATGAATCCTGCACAAACAGCATTTCCAGTTTGCAAACCATCTATTTCACACCTCCTCATTTGAAATATATCAACTCTCAACTGCAAGAACTCGAGCCTGAAGGTAAGGCGAGACACCACCACTTCTCTGGACTTAAGCTGATCTTTTTTCTGTAGCCATTCTCCAGTGGTGTTTGCTCACCCTCCCTGGCCTCTATCAAACCACTGCATTTGGGCTAAGTGGTTTGGTTACGGTCGATATACTTTCCAAGATCTCACCCAAGAAACCCGTCGACCTTATCTTCTTGGATACCCTCTACCATTTCAAAGAAACCCTTGAGCTTGTGGACCGTGTAAAGAAACGCTACAACAATGTCGACATCCACGTGTTCAAACCTCAGGACTGCGAGAGCGCCGATGAATTTGAACAGAAGCATGGCGAGCGTCTGTGGGAGACTGACGACAACTACTACGACTACCTGGCTAAGGTCGAGCCTGCCGAGCGAGCATACCGCGAGTTGGAAGTCAAGGCTGTTTTGACCGGTCGCCGCCGAAGTCAAGGTGGAAAGAGAGGAGACCTTGATATTGTGGAAATTGATGATGCGGGATTGATCAAGATCAACCCTCTGGCGAACTGGTCCTTCAAGCAGGTCAAGGAGTACATTGATAAGCATGATGTTCCTTACAATGCTCTATTGGACCAGGGTTACAAGAGTGTTGGTGATTGGCATAGCACACAGTATGTTATTTCTTCCATGGCTTTGGTGAGGAAGACGAGTACTAACAAGGTGTTTTAGGCCTGTCAAAGAGGGTGAGGACGAGCGTTCTGGCAGATGGAAAGGTCAGGCAAAGACCGAATGCGGTATCCACAACAAACGGTCTAAATACGCCGAATATTTGCGCCAACTCGACATGCAACAGCAGGAGCAGGCATTGACCGAGGCTCTAAAGAAAGTTGAGCAGGAGCAGGGTTCACCTGAGGCAATTGCGGTGTAATCCAATGCCAAGTAATTGGCGCAAACACATTTTCCTTCTGTTTTGGGTTTCCCTTATGTGGGGTTTCCGGTTTTTTTTCTTCGGTAATATCTGATGGCGTTAGGTGTCATGTGGGTTACATATAAATTGGCGCAGTTGTGTGTTGAATAGCAGACGGGTACAAGCTTCAAGCAACTGATGTACATAGTGAATAGACACTTTTTGTGCAAAGGATGAATTGGTGCGGATTTCTGTGGTGACGAGTGATACATATAGATAGTAAATGAAACCGGCGAATTTTGGGGTAGGTATGTTCTCGTGCCCAGACTTTTCTCTCGTCACTCGCAAGCTGCCGACCGAGCTTGCGAGGGAGGCAGACGCTGGTATGCGAGCGCAGGGTAGGTAGGTAAAGAGTCACCGTACTCAAAGTTATGTGAGGGGTGTTTGCAGCAGGCAGCACACCCAAACAAAGCGACATCCATCAATATTCTCTCCTCCTCCTCCTCCTCCTTATGTGAGGGGTGTTTGCAGCAGGCAGCACACCCAAACAAAGCGACATCCATCAATATTCTCTCCTCCTCCTCCTCCTCTTCCGTCATCTTCCTCTTCGCTCATCTTCCTGCCGTCGGCATCTCCATCTCCATCTCCATCCATCCATCAACAACAACAACCAATAGAAAACGTTATGTATCGTCGCAAGCTCAAGCCTAAAGTTGCTCCGGAACCGGAGTTTCCGTTCGATTTGACGGCTCTAGGGTATGTAATCATGATATCAGCGGCTCTGCCAGCAGCTGCCCCTCCTTCTTTCTCCCCCCACTTTATCATAACCAACAATCATCATCGAACCGTTCGGTACGGGATATTAACTTGGTGGATATGGCAGACTCTTTATTCATCCCGAGGCCGACCAGCTCCGCCAAATCGAAAAGCCCGAGGAACCTTTCGACTACTTTATCCATGGCAAAGGTTCCTCTATGGATGCGCACCGAATGAACGAGCGACTGAACCGCCGTCGTGGTGACGCTATCGATGGTTAACAGCCTATTGGGAGCTCTTTTTTTCTTTTTACTAATGGCAGTCTTACAGAATGCTTAATGCTCATCGCAGTTGAGCGTTTGAAGGCTCTCGACGTCCACACAGTGCGTCTTCCACCGGAAGCAGACGACGACATCACAATCAAACATGTCCTTATCCTGGCCTCATCCGGCCTTGCCACCGCGAAGCGCATCCTCCTCGTTGCTCCGGACTCGGAGAGCAGCGCGTTGGGAGTACATTCTCGCCGCCACATATGTAATACACATGTTGGAGACGGATCGATGGAAACCATTACGCGTGACGCTCTCGCCTCGGGATACGACGCTGTTGTCCTCACGAATCCAGCTACTATCTACTGGGACAAGAATACCTCCAAGGCTATTACAAACGCCTCCTGGAAAGCCCGAGACCTCTCCGCAAAAAGCGTCGTCACCAGTGCAATCCTGGATACTCGCGAGTATGTTATCCCCGGACACGACTCCCCCGAAACACACATCGCCAGCGTGCTCAGCTACCTCAAGGGCAAGATCACAGAGACGGCAAAGGTAGATTTCGTGGCGACTGGATACACCGCCTACGCACTGCTGCAGTGCTTGAGCCAGAACTGGGCTGTGTGGCAGAAACATGTTCATGCTGGAGTTCTCGCGGAGTCCGGTCACTCGATCGACGACTTTGCGGATCCGGGTTTGAGAGAGTTTGTGAGGAAGAGGTGCAGGAATTACATCCTCCATTCCGACCCACTCGGAACCTACCTGGAGCCGAATCTACAGACTGCCGTTGCTACTTTCTCGAGTGGAAAATCCGACCATGCCGCCGACGTTGTTCCAGCCATAAACAAACAGATCTTTGGATACTTCTCCAAAGCGTGGGAGTTGGATGAGAAAGCCAGAGCTAAGGCTGAAGCTAACAGGGGTAAAGAAATTACTGCGGAAGAAGACGAAGAAGACGATGATGAGGAGGAGGAACTGAACCCCACCATTCCTATTATGCTGGGTAATGAGTTTGGAAGCGCACATCAAGAGTGGATGTCAGCGCTGCACAAGTTGAATCTGTCACAGGAAGAGCCCGGATGGGAGGTTCCTGGTGCAGAGATAGTCGAAGAACTTAAAAAGAAGGTGGATAAGCAAGAAATCATTATTGAAAAGTGGAAGGCTGAAGCTATGGCATCAGGGAAGGCGGTACACGTCTATGAAGAGAAATAGGTGGGGGGAAAATAAGGCGTTTTCATACTTGTGATCTTGGAGAGATATCTGGGAAATCTTTCGAGCGGTAAATGCCAAAGTACGTAGATACTCTGTAGTTATCATACATCAAGACTTGCATCTACGACTTCCGACTGCGTAACTCTGAAATTTGAACACAACTAAACTCAGCCACCGAGAGAGCCTAACTAATTTCTATCTGCTTGAGAACGCACCGCATCTCGAAATACGTGTAGCTGATGCCATCACTTCAGTCTGGTGAACCATGAAGTATATATCGATTGGTAGATAGGTATTATTATAAGGCTATCCAACTTTACAGCGGATTTGGGGGGGGTATCAATAGAAATAGAGCATTTCAATCAATCTCCATTCTTTCAACTTTGTGCTAGTTCAACCAAAGAAAAACCCAACAGACAAAAAAAAAAAAAAAAAGGAAAATTCCCCATCCCTATCCCTATCCCAGCATTTATTTTTTCGCAATATCAAAAACACACCTGGCGAATTTCGGGATTATGATGAATAACAAAACGAAAAACGAAAAAACAAGTGAAATCACGGCCACAATATCTTTGGGAAGCCAGAAAAAGAAGGGAAAAGGTGAAGAAAGGAAAAAAAAGGAAAAAGCAGATGATATCCATGAACATAAATCCCATCCAGCGTGAACCCTAAAGTTCCATTTAGAAAGAAAAATCCTCGTTCTGAGACATAAATGAGAATGCTTTTGACGGATTTACAACCCCCTAGGACAAAAATTCCGGGCGCAAAGAATTGAAAAGCATCGCCATCAACCAAAAGGTCTCAAATCCGGAAGTTGCGCCTTGCGGAAGCCATCGGACGTTCGTTGTAATCTCAACCTCTGATATCCATGATCTTTTGTAAATTCCCCGTCCCCAGCTTTGGTAAATACTTTGTCCTCCTTACTCGTAACCATCTGTTGCACGTTTCCTCGTTTTATCCAGGCTGGATCCAGGCGATAGGGGGTCCACACTGGCATTTCCCAAGTTTACCGTTGCTGTCGCCGCGTGTAAGTCCGACAATCCACGTTCAATCCCAGATTCGCACGACGGTGCCGTATGATTCATACCAAATTCATCCGCCGTTGACCATTGAGGAAATTTTAGCGGTGGTGGCATGCTGATGTTGGAGACTCCCCGAGACAGGCGTTTTTGCAACCGTTCACCCATACGATTGTTTTCCCCAGTCTGGATTTCAGGCGGTGTCGGAGAAAATGGCATGGAATTTGTATCGCTGAATGCTGATGCCGAAGCGGGGAATGATGACTCGGCCGACCCAGCCGTAGTTGGGTGGAATGATGTAGGTCCCATAGTCATCAGATTGTCGAAAGGGCTGTGTATCGGGATATTCCCGAACGGAAATGGGTCTCCAAGAAGCCCACGAAAGATGTCCTGGGCATCCCCCATATGCTCTGGATTCGTGCCGAAGACTGTAGGAGCGTAAGCGCGTTCACCAAGAGCGCCATAGGTTCCGGGCAAAGGCCCACCGTCTTGCATCGCAAGATTGCGATGTTTATCCGCCGATGTGAGGTTTGCATCGTCAAGATCTCTCTCAACATCAGATGTATCACCCCCAATCTTTGGTGCAGATACGATTAAGAGCTTGCTGAGAACAGCCCATGAACGTTCTGCGGCTATATTGTCTTTGGACATGGCTCGAAGCCACCGCACTATCTTTTTAGCATCACTGAGCAAACCCTCCGCTTGCTGGGGAATGTGCTCTGCCCGCATAGAAATCTCTACCATGAGAATCGCACCGGCAGAAACGAGATAGTGCAACAGACACCACCATGGGGATACCGTAATTAGACCAATAGGATTTGGCTCATCCGGTAACAGAGCAACAGTTTCCCGAGCACCTCCGATACATGTGGCAGCCGCAGAACGATTGAATTTACGTGATCTGCTAGATTCATTTGGTATGCGGGCGTCCAAGCGGCAGAGACATGGTCTATTGATGAGTATACGTGCGTTGTGATATTGGAAGGCCAATGCCATTCTCTATGACAAGTATTAGCGTGCGGAAAAAACCAATTGCATGTATTATTACTTACCTCACGGGCAAATGATTGATCCGGATGTCTGGTGCCAAAGTCCCAAATTGGAGGTAAGTCTGCCTTCCATTTCACAACGCTCAACTCCAGGGCAGATATGATCCCTTGAATGTCACTCCAGCTTCTGTTAATCGTATCAGGGCTATATAGACTCGTTAAAACAGAAGCCGTAATTTTGTTGAGCTTTGTGTGTTCTAAGAAATAGCTTGATGCAGGCTGGAGACCCTGCCGGTTTATGGGAGATTGCGAGTGAGAGAACGGTGAACGAGAAGAATTGGATGTATGAGATGAAGGGTGTCCCGGTACCACGGACAGGAGTGCTGGATCAGGAGTAGGTTGAACTGGTGTTCGCGGATTAGAACCACCGCCGGTTTGAGATGGTGTGCAGGCATTCGAGGGAGGTGTGATAAAGGCGGTTGAATTTGAATTCGAATTGGTAGACAGAGGAATCATTAGGGCGTCCTCTGCATACTGTCTGAGGTTGGCATCATAGTTTTCGCTGCCCACTACCTCTTCGTCGATTGGTCGAGGCAAAGGTACACTGCAGTCCTTGTTTCGTATGGAGGCAAGACGGCCGGTCATGAAACAAAGTATGTGTTCAATCGAATACAATGCATACCACATTCGTATTCGTAATTCCTTTTCCACCTCGTCGAACTCTGGCACATCATTTCGAAGGTTTAGCCCAAGAGTTTGGGCAAATCGAACCGCTAATCCGATAACATGCCATGCCCTAGTGTCCATCGGAAGTTTGTTAGTATACAGAATAGCCCAAAGAAATATTCCGAACCCCCAATGGCTCTAGTCTAGATTCTTGAAAGGGCGGCGCCAACCAGGTAAAGGAGTAAGCCTGAGACTCGAACCAAGTATACACCGTTTGGGAAATGCCGCAATGACGCAGGCATTGCAATGGGATCTCATCAAATCAATGAAGCCGAGCAACTCACCTATTAGTCTGGTTACTGGCCAGCAAGTACATTCCTGCCAGCCCGATGACCTGAACCTGTTGCAAATCTGCCACCTCCAACATGCTTCCTTCGTCAAGGCACAACAGCCTAGCCCTTGCAAAGTATTTCAAATGCTCCGTATCGCCTCCCTTCCACTCGGCATTGATAAGTTTGGCGTATAAAGCACCGATTGCGAACTTTAGATTAAGCATGGCAAGCCATCTCTTTGAGCTGCCGGGAGGGAAAAACGTCTCGAACAACATATTGTATTGTGTCATGAAAAGCTGCTTGGAGACAATCGGAAAGGATGGATGAAAGGTAGAGAAATAAGTGTGAATAAACTGGTCGGCGACCTTTTTGTCTGGAAGAAGATACGGATCGATTTGAGGTCCAGAAGGGAGAGATACACTCAAGTCATCCAAATGGTATGCAGGCGTTTGGAACTGATACTCTTCGTCCGCCCCTACCGAATCAAAGCTCTTCCCCCTAGCGGTTGGATGCGAGAAGGACGATTTCCTTGACAAGTTTTTTGGGGAGCGGTCGGCCTCCTCAGCCAGTTGCTGGGCTACTCGTTGGATCCAAGCTACTTCGCTACTTTTACCCATGTATCCGGTTGGGTATGGGAAATTATCCGAGTTGAAGTCTTCTTTGATATGGTCTATCGATCCCGTAGAACCAATATCTGCCGATACCAGAGACTCTCCATCCCGAATTTGGTCTCGAAATGGCGATCCACTGTCTTGGACGCGTAGCTATCAGAATGTCAGAATTCCATGTTACCAGTCTGTCATGGATAGAACATTAATATTTACACCCTGCAAGGCTTTGGTTATGGCTAATTGTCCAGCGCTATCCACTTGCGCTTTCAGCTGTTCCAGTAGGTTTTCGTAGATATCGATCCTTGTTTTGAGGTTTATCATCTCACTGTCCGCCATCAGTTCAACGGCCCATGATCAGAGGTCCGGGCCCTTTTGGATAGCCAAGGAGGACATGGAGTCGAGCAGCAGGGCAAGGGGGGGCGTTCTCGAAATCTTTGACCGTCAGCGGCCGGCGGTAACCCCTCCTCCTCTTTGGTGAACGCCAATCCGTCCTCCATTGGCATCCAAAAGGGCGTTCAGCGTAAAGGAAATCGATACCGGGTGTAACGTACTTTTTGACGCGATCTCGTTTTCCGTCAGCGTAGTAACAGTTGATTTTGAAGTCCTGGCAATGTTTGCATATTGGTCTAAGCATCCGAAAAAAAAATGTGTCAGCAAAACCATAATCATTTCAAACAAAAAAATATATTGCGCTTGCAGGAAACGCATCAGGTTCGCACCTTTCCCCACTGCACTGCAGATCGAAGCGAAAGCCAAAGGCGGAAGTGATCAGCGTTCAATTTCTCTCTGTTCATCGTTTCGTTGAGATCGGGAGTGGATTTTCCAGACTGGGCTACGGGCCATGTCGAGTGAACACATACATACCTTCGTTTTCCTCTGCCTACATGGCTCACAGGCATGGGATACTCTGTTCTTCGCGTCGGCAAGACTTCCGCCAGAACTCCCTCCGGGTACTTCGTTGCGGGACTTGCTGGCTCTCCGTAATCGCGGGATTGGGACTTTGGGAACAACGGGAACGCCATCTTGCGTACCAGCCGAGTCCCTTCGGACGGATGGTGTGGCGGCCATTATTATCTCGCTCCGAGTGTTGGAAATGGCGCACGAGAAGTGTGCACTACGCTCTCTCAACTGAACTGCTCACGTAGTACGTGGTGGGGGAACAAGGCGGGGAAGCGGAGCACCACAAAACAGATTCTGAGGCGAATAACCTGCGAGATTCAGGGAAGATTTATGGAACAACTGGTGCGGCTTGGGAGATTTAATCATCGGCGCTCTGGGCTTTCTTTATATTTAATTTCTGCGCTATCACCACCACCCACCACCACCGCTTCCACTACCGGCAAATCAGGAGTGGGATTTGCCATTTGCGATATGTTATCTTTCCGCATGTTCTTCCATCAAGATGTACTAATCTGTACCCCTCCGCAGATCGCAAGGGTTATTGCTACTATAGGGCAATATTTAGCATGTACTAAGCATGTATCTGTGTACTCTCGGGCATGGATGGCCCTATGGGCAGGAGGGACTGGCTGTCTGCTTAGGTGCCGTGTCAAAAGTCTGTGGACACACACTCCAAAACACTAGAGCACCTCTCGCCACCACGATTGGTGACTCGCACCGAAAACCCTCACAACAAAGCTTGACACCGTGCAGCGCGATGAACGCATCAAGCACATTTCAAGAAAGAAGGTTCCAGTAAGGACTGGGGGGATCTGTCCCTGCCGATCGAATCCGGGGAAGCAGAATGACATCACCACCCGAAGGTCATCGGAAATTCTGCGCTTGTCGAGCATTTCTGTCCACCTGTCATGCAGTGTGACAGCCACTACTACCTAGTGCTGCACGAAGTGCCTCCGGACCCTGTTGGTGGCCCCACCCGCCTTCTCCCTACAAGCTGTCCGCGAAGAGACTGACGTTTATGTAGGACAGAGCAGCCAAGATTTTGAGGAGGGAGTCGTCGATGATGTGGACCTAACTGCATGGATATTCCGGCCAGCAAAACGGGAGCCGACGGCCTCCAGAGCACCAGTGCCATATTAAATGGGCAATTCCGGATTACGCTTGCAGGGGGTAAATATCGACGGCGCCATTTGGAAAAGAGACGGCTTCTCTTGGGATTTGACAAAACTGGTGAAGGAGTTGAAAATACTACCATATTAACTGGATAGGCTTGCAGGGGCAAATATCGACGGCGCCACTTGGAAAAGAGACTGCTTCTCTTGGGATTTGAGGCTCTCAGCAGCAGTGTATAAAGCTGGTAGTTGAAGATACTAGGTAGTAATGTAGAGTAGCATTAGGTAGAAGTGAATCAAACTGCTGCAACTTGAAGGAGGCAACTTGAAGGAGCTGTTGGTTCGCATTAGCGATAACCTAGGTTTGGTTCAACTTCCTATGCTACCACTTCGTTACATGTGTCTACAGTCCCGGTACTACTTCTCATATCCGCCTACAAAGCAAAGGCACAAGCTCAGTACATCTGTACCTATGGTTAGTACTAAGCACGAGCTTGCCGACTGACGACAACTCTGGGCACGGGGGCAAAGTTATATGCCAAAGCGAAAATCCATGTTGATCGGTCCCCAATACTTATCCATGCGTGAGATCGAAACCTTCGCCCACTAAGTACAATCTACTTAGCAGACACTTATCGCTGGATAACTAAAACAATTCCGGATAGACATTTGACCGTGAACAGCCACATCAGGGTACGTGTTTAAACCAGCTATTTATTCAGACGCTGGTTTGCTAGCGCAATATAACTGGGTTGTGAGGCCTCACACCTTATTTTTATTTGAACCTGCTTTTTCTATGGACCTTACACAACAAAGTACAGAAAACGAACCAGATCCACCGAATATACCGCGAAATTTTGAGCAGAAATGAAGACCACTCGCCACTTACCAACCATTATCTCCACCGCCAGAAGTGCCCCACGTATCAGCAGCAGCACCACCGCCGCCAAAGCCACCAGCAGTATCCTCGGTGCCCCATGCATCGCCACCGTCAAAACCACCAGCATCCTCGGTGACTCCAGCGGCTGCCTCCTCATCAGAATCAGGCTCATCGAAGTTGAGTTCTCCTTCGGGCTTGTATGACTCGAGGAAGTCAGGAATATCCTGGCCGTTCTCAAGGAGAATCTTGACCAAGTCCGTGGCAATGTCCGTGTTTGTATCATTGAAGAATGATGTAGCCAAACCATGGTTGCCAATGCGGGCGGTACGTCCTATAGCATTTGGTTAGTTATCTGCGTTGCCCATACTAGACCAATGAAGTTGACTTACCAATGCGATGAATGTACTCGTCGATGTTGGTGACCAGATCGTAATTGACAATATGCATCACGTTTTTGATGTCCAGTCCACGGGCGGCAACGCCAGTGGCAATCATGATGGGACATTTACCGGAGCGGAAGGCAATGAGAGCGTCTTCACGTTCACGCTGGGTCCTATCACCATGGATAGAGGTGGTAGGCAGCTTGAGATTGTATAGGTAGTCATCAAGTGCATCTGCGGTACGCTTGTGATTGACGAAAATAAGCGTACGAGCCGGCGGAGCAGTGCACAGAAGGTCGTATACAGCCTGCTTCTTCTTGTACTCATCAACCCAGATGACGTTCTGGGTGATGTTATTGTGGGTCGAGCCGATACGACCAACCTTGATCTGAACATAGTCATCTGCCAGGAAGTCGGTAGCAAGCTTTCGGATCGGCTTTTGGAAAGTTGCCGAGAACATCATGACCTGCTTGTCATCGTCCTGGTTGCAATCGCTCGCCTCGAGGATCTTGCGAAGCTGAGGTTCAAAGCCCATGTCCAGCATCTCGTCGGCCTCATCAACAACGACGAACTTGATACGCTTCAGACTGAGGATACGTCCCCTCTCGAGGAAGTCGATAAGGCGGCCAGGGGTACCAACGAGAACATCGCAACCCTTGCCAAGTTCCAAACGCTGGGTCATTGTGTCTGCACCACCGTAGACCACGCAAGGACGAAGCATGGACCGGTAGCAGAAGCGGCGACATTCATCGAAGATTTGGGTAGCCAATTCGCGTGTTGGGGCAACCACGAGAACCAGTGGTTCAGCGACATAGCCACCAGGGCCCCGACCCTGGAGAGCGGTCGGGCGAGGTGCGGCCAAACGCTTAGCCTTTCCCATTAACCTTGATAAGATGGGAACAAGAAAGGCGGCAGTCTTGCCCGAACCTGGAGGAGGGAGTTAGTATGAGTTTCCGAAGCTATTCCACGGATTTCTTGTTTTCTTACCTGTCTGTGCACAAGACAGAAGATCATATCCTTGCAAGATAGAAGGAATACAATAACGTTGAATCGGGGTTGGCTTGTCGTACTTGCACAAATGGATGTTCTCGAGCATGACAGGATGGAGACCTGCATCTTTGAACTGTGATAGAGCAAGGCAATTAGCACGGAACAAAAGTTATATGGGAATTCACATACTTCGGAAATGGGCTCGGGTCTCTTGACACCCTCAATGTCAACCTTGAGCTGGAATAACCTGCAAACCGTTAGATTACGGATCTGAAAATGGAGGATATATATTGATAATTGATAACGGATGTTATTTGATGGTGCGAATGATGATCGATGATGGGAAGTTGTCTCGTCCCCAGCCTCTCTCCCCTTACTTCGCTCGCAAGCTCGCTCGGCAAGGGGAGAAAACGAGGTACGAGTGGCACAACATCACTGGAGGCTGGGTACGAGACAAGATGGGAAGGAAGAAACAGCAAAACAAACGAACTTACTTGGAAAAGTCGATGCCAGCGCCACTGGGCTCGTCGAGCTCGTCGCCGAACAACATCCTCTCGAGCCGCTCATCTCGAGGAGCAACATCACCATACTCCTCCTTCCACTCATAACGAGCACCGGAAGCAGCCCATTGACCATACGGCTCGCTACGAGGAAGCTCCGGGTCGCGAGTAGCAGTATAGGCCTCGTAATCGTATGCTTGACGAGGAATCCAATCGCCAACGGTCTCCTTACCATCATCTTCGGCAGGCTTAGCTTCGGGAACGTCGACAGCGGTATCAGCCATTCTTGATTGCGTTGAGTGGTAGGGAGAAAATTTGACAGTGGCAGATGAAAGGTTGACGGAATGAAACGAGTGTGGATGAAGGAGGGCGGGAAAGGAAGTACAATGTGAGGTAGGGTGGAAGAGAGAGGTTGAGGGCACAATGTGAGGTGGGGTGGAAGAGAGAGATTGTAGGTACGTCACAGAATCGGGGGATGGGAGTTAGGGCAAGCTATGTTGTGGGGGGAAAAGGCTTAATACCGATTTCACACTGGGTACAAACAAAGAATGACATTCGCTTGTGTTTGCCCTGCAAAATGAAACAAAGGGAGAATTCCTGAGCCTTTGTTTTCCATGAGTGACAACACATGAGGCCACCAAAACGAACACCATTAGTTAGAGGCTTTGTCTCTACATCTGGAGGAATGATTAACCTTAAACTGTATGGCGAATAAGAGTTTTATTCGGTGAAATTATCTATACGTCTTCTTCTTCGTTGTTAGCCACGATCATCCCTTGCAGCAATGGCTGGATTATCCGTTCCTTCTCAAGATACTCAATGGAATTCAAACCGCCGAAATACATTCCCCATAGAGCTATCTAACCCAAGATAGCAAGTTCTCCCGAACACAGTTGTAAGACAGAATTCCGTCTGTTCGGACAAACATCTGAAAGCATCGAATAAACATGACTGCGTAGTTTTCCAGATATTCACTCCTCGCATCACTCGACGGAGGTGAGCGTTTGTTTATCTTAGTTCGTTTATCTTATCACCGAGAGCCGCAGATGGTGGGGTAGTCTAGTACTCTAAGTTTCACCGCGCGACTAAATATCTCCACAAATGACGCTTCTCGACGACATCCTCCAAAAACAGCTTTCGTATTCGGGGGAGCTATCACTCGTAACATCAGTCCTCGGCGCCTCTGCGAGCTGGTACGGACACTCACTTCTGGCCAAAATCCTCTCTGCCGGAGACACAGTAATCCACCTATCATTCATCCACGACGCCACTTTCCACAGCGATTGTGTTCGCAAGTGGGGGGTTGACCTTGGACTGTACGGTCGAAAGGGGAAATATGTCTTTATCGATGGGTTGTCCGGATTATTCTACCAGCAACCTGGCGCGAAGAAGGGGAATTGTTTAACATTCTCGGGACCGAATTTGCAGGGCTTGTCTGCGGACGTTAAAGCGAGGATAAAGAAGGCAGTGCCTGAACTTGCGGATGGGGGCAAGACATGCTTGATTGTTGAGAATCCTGATGTGTTGCTTTCGGCGGGAGGATTGTCGTCCATTGAGGTTGTCAATGAGCTCATGGACTGGCACGAGGTGGGTTTCGGGGAAGCCGTGGATTTTTCTCCAAAGCTGGTGGGTGCTAAGGTGTTATTATGATAGCTTGTCTCGTCCACAACAGTAATGGTCAACGCCGACTCCGCCCTTGTATCGCGGTCTCGGACAAGGCTTGAGATGGAGGAATCATCGTTCGTCACCACTTTAGCCCATCAAGCGTCTAGCGTGACGAGTTTACGGATGCTGGACACAGGCCTGGCGAAGGATGTCAGTGGTGTTTTGAGGGTTACAACGGCTTCCGATACAATTAGCTCTGATCGTCAGAATGACCAGGATTGGAGTGAAAAGGAGGTTCTGTATTTCGTGAGAGACGGTTCTGTGGAGGTATTCAATAGAGGACAAATGAGAGCTTGATATTCGCAAGTATGGAACATGGGGATGCTTTGGCTTTTGATACCAAAGAACTCAAGCCGCTTCATCTTTATTGTGTGAAGATCCGATATGTTAAGGGTAACAAAAAGTAGAACTAAAATCCCGATCGATAACACCCAAGACTCCGTCGGTCGTACAAATTGTGAGCGCAATAAAGGAATACTACCAAAGAAATGAAATAAAGCACGAAACAATCCACCATCATAGATTCATAGTTCATGAAAGCCCGCCCCAGCAGACAGGCCACACTGCGATATTCGGCGAACTTGGGCGTAACACAAAACAACGCCTACATTGACCATGAAGTGCGGTCCCAGTTGGGGTCCTGCACAAAGCTCGCGAGTACTTTACTCCCAGTCTGCAGTAGCGGATGTCCCACAACTATCTGCAAAAACCTCTGAAGTCCCTCTCTCCTATGTTCGATGACGTCATCGGAGAACCGGTTCGTAAAGACTTTCCCAGGAAGCGGAGGGATTGTGACACGGGATGACTCTCGCTCGAGGATATCGCGAAAGTGCTCGAAGTCGCTGTACCGTCTGCGGACACTGGAGAACTTGAGCTGTAGATGGCACGCGGTTCGTTAGCGCACGGCATAACAGAGCGCCGAGGGGCAGTCGTGGTAGAGTCGAACCTTGAAAGCGGGAATGTTTGTCTACAGCGTCTCAAGTCAGAGAGGTCTGTCGCGAACAGTAGCATGATCATCTTACCCGACAGACTACCTCGTAGTCTGTGTACATTTTGCGGCCAAATCCATGAGTCTGGGGATTTTTGACCTGGGGTGGTGGCAACGGTCAGCGATCAGCCGTTGCTTTTTTGGCGGGTCAGCCAGCCACATACCTCAACCTCCAGGAAGTTTTCTGGAGGACCATAAATCTCGTCGAAACTCTGAGGGCGGGTGGACTGGATTGGAGCTTGCATGCTTCCGGCGGGCGTTGGCGCAAGGAGTTAGTTAGTTAGAGGGGTGGGGAGTTGAAGAGCTACACTAGTAATTAGAAGTGGGTGACTGATTGGTGTTGTGAGTGAGACTTGGAGGCCGGAAGGCGGAGGAAATGCGTCGCTCTGCTCAAGACCGCAGCTCTAATCAGCACGTGCGATACGAACCCCCAGCACCAACGGTGTCTGCCGAAAAGACCACAAAGGGCCGAATTCGCAGTGATGGGCTGGTTGTCCAACGAAACAAAACAAACAAGCAGAATGGATTTTTGTGCGCTTTCAGCAGTCGATTGCAAGAGATAGAGTAGACCAGACGTCATCGCCTGCTGGCATGCCCCATCCTTGTCCACGCGACTCTGCACCCGCGTCTGACAGAGAGACGCGCTGTTTGACCCGGATTCTTGCCCCCGCTACTACCGCTACCCGACCAAACTTCTCGCCTGCCTTGATTCATTGCGCTTTCCCTCAATTGCACAATGTCAAGGTACCTCAGTGAGCTCTTCCACCAGTCCAATCAGGGTCTGCGCACGTAACTAATTGTGGTATCTACCCCACAGCACCTGGAAAGATTGCCCTTCTCGTGCTCGTCGAGCTGTACGCCGAATCCCGTTTCCCAAACAAAGCAGTACTGCCTGTCATATCGTTCGTGATCAAGCAGCTCGTCCGGCCGAAAGACACAACTACCTTTATCCTGGGCCTCGACCAGATAAAGGATGTAACCGTCAATGAGCCAAGCACTGTCGTAGGCCGGACAATATTCGACCTTCTGCTGATGGAGCTATGGTACATCAATTCCTTTGATGCTCTGCACACATTCTTTGCGGACGCACAGATTTACCTGCGGGATCCGGAGAAGCAGGAACCCTCGCCAGGGCATGTCAAGCACAACAAAAGGCGGTTCATAAGCCCAACGTCAATCCTTGGTTGCTTTATTCGACGAGCGGGCCTTGAGTTTTCGAAACTTCAATTCCACGAGACGAATTCCCTATGGGGCGCATTTGTGCGGTTTCGCGAGCCAACATTGTCGCTATGGAAGAAGCGGAAACTTGGGGCCGGACCAATGAGCTTTGATGCGAACTTGAAGGGAATGACCATGAACGATCTTCTCGTGCAGAAAGTGTACGGCAAATTGGACGGGAGCAAGGACTGTGGGTTTATGAACAGAGTTAGTGTTTCAGGTTCTAACGGCGGATTTAGGGACTGTATCCACGGATGACGTTGAAAGGCTACTTGAATATCAAGTAGAGACTATGCAACGTAAGTAATTGCTTGGGGCGCATTGGCACCTGTATTTACTTACGATTGGCCAGGATTGGGTACTCGTGTGCCGGATGAAACTCAACTTCAGCTACGGAAGATGCTTAGCACAGATGTCCCCATCTCCCATCTGCGCCATTATGTCAATTTCCTCAATTCGTGGAGATCGGGTGATTACCCCTCCTCATTTGACAGCCTTCATCGTTATTTCGACTACACCATGCATAGCCGGGACAGGACTTTCTATCAGTATGCTCTGCTGAATCTTGCCATCCTACAGGCGGACTTCGGTTGCCACAGAGAATCGGTTTTGGCTATGCAGGAGACCATCAACACAGCGCGGGAGAATAAAGACATGGCGTGCCTCAACTTTGCGCTTTCCTGGTTATATCATTTTCATAGAGCTCATCCCCAAGATTGCCCGGATGTAATAGCTTCACGGATGGAACGAGAGTCTCTTCAATTCTTGAAGGCAAAGGCCAAAGAATGGGGCATGGATCACCTGCTATCTATGGCCTATCTTTCAGAAACGAGGCAGATATTGTTGGGGGGTGATTCAGTTCCTGCCGCCTTTGAAAGCCTGCTTCGCAGCTCTCATATCAACGTAACTCATCAAATTCACAATGCCCAGGGATCTCAAATTCTATTACAATCAACTTTGTGGAGTCGTTTAGGCGTTTCCCAACTGGCATGGTTGAACTGCGAGCTCTTTCTTTCGAAGTATGACAATGGATCTCCATCAGAAGACTTGGTAGTGGCACTCTGCCGAAGCGCATACATCTTATCAATGCGCGGTCGTTTCGACGAGGCACTGGATCGACTGGAACAAGTGGATCAAGAAGCACTCAGATCTCTTAAAATCTACCAATATTGGGCATCGTACATTGGCCTTATTAAGTTAAGGCGTGCGGTATATAGGTTTGCTTTCAACCTGGCTAATTTATAGTTGATTATCGACTAATAATAACATCACTCTAGGAATGAATTTGCTGCTGCAGAGCTATTGCTTCAGCAATTGACTTCCTCAGAACAAGTTGAGCCTGATTGCGCTCTGGAGACCTCGATTGCTAAAATTGAGCTCCAAATGCGAACCGGCAATTTCGTGGCTGTATGTGTGAAATATCCCTAGCAGTGTTCATATCTACAGAATCCTCACGCGATGGACAGGCCATGCTTCATTGCAACCAAGTTTCCGCAGAGCTCGTGCGTGATCGTGCAGATTCGTATCACAAAGTCAGACTGATGATTCTGAAAGCAGAAATTTTTGCGGTAAGTGTAATGCCATGACAAATCCTGATAAAGTAAACTAACGTTCCTCAGAGGTCTGGACGGGCTATGAAAGGCCTCTCTACCGCCATCAGCGCAGCTTCAATGGCGTGGAAAGCACGCTTTTTGCCGGTACTCTTTTATGCGTTTAACGTCATTGCCACCATCTTAATCCAGCTGGAGGAATACAACGCTGCGTACAAGATGCTGGATAGCATCATGCCGCAAGTCTTGGAATGCGAGGATGCTTATCTTACCGCCCAGTGCTTCGCGTGTCTTGCTGATGGCCAGGTTGGACTGGCTGGTACGAGGAAGGGTGTTTCTAGAGCCGAATGTCTAGGAAGGGCCTTGGGTTTTATTGATCGAGCATTCTCTGGTAAATGATGCATGATTCTTGATTCTGGGCATGACATTCTAACTGAAGAATAGAATACTCTCGTGTACAAGACGTCTACTCACAGAAGTTAATGATGAGTCGGAAGATCAGGATTCAAGACTATCTGGGTGATAAGACCTTGCGAGATGATGCTGTCAAGATGTATCGACAGGTGGAACAAGGTCGCGAGGGCGTCAATCCCGGTCCTTCTCCATTTCGTCACTGATACAGCCACAATAGAGAAATCAAAAGGGCTGCGCATACAAGACCCAGGAGTGCAATTCCTTCTTTTACAATCCGGTTAAAGAGGTTGTTTATTGAAGGTTTGCCTTCTGGGCGATGGTTGAATGCACGTGAGTTGGGAATGGATCATAGCTATCAATGTACGTAGCTAGAATTATAGTATTAGCACACCTGTTCTATCAACAGGGGACTGTGTGCTCAGCATATTTTCCTAGTGTTACATTTGGCCTACACGACCAAGAAAGTTTCCAACATCCGTTATGTATAGAAGTTGGCCCAAAAGAAAGACTCCCCACCCTCTAATTTATCGCAAGGAAACATAATATCGTACAATACGTAGAACATGAGGTGAGTAGATTACGCAGTGCTGCCACCATTAAACCAGGACTCCCATTTATGACTTTTCACCCAACAACCTAAGAATCGCCTCGTACATGCCGAACATGATAGCGGCAGATGGTACCACTCGCAACTGTTCCAATCGTTAGTAACTCAACTTCCTGTGTACGCCGTGGGTAATGGAAGGTGTTGCTTACCAAATGGGGACTTAGTCCACCGTACATCGAGACAATCCCCTCTTCCTTCCAGATTGTCCGGAAGCATTGGATCAATCCCGTATACTTTGAACGCCCACCACCCACAGGACGCTGCCGCATACGTGTCCGCACGACCTCATGAGGATAGGTCAAAGCAGCCGCGAAAAGCTTTGCCGCACCAGCGGCACCCAACTTCCCTGCGGTATCAACGAAATCATCCCAGCTCGACATTTCCTTCCCGCTGGCCACAATGTTCTCTTTCCGCATAGCAAGGTACGCCTTCATCCTCTCGTACAAAACCCACTGAAGTGTGCTTTCCGTGACTCCCAGATAACTCGCCGACAAGCCGCGGTATAGTCCTTTGATACCCTCCTGACGCACCACCTGCCTCACGCAATCGAAGCTATTCTTATATTGCCGCGACATGCCTTTACTACCAGCAGTCTCCTTGTCGAGTTGCAGCCGTGTCTTGACAAGCCAAATCGGGTTGGTAGCCGTTCCTGTGACGAGCCCCGCGCACGCCGCCGCGCAAAGATGTACCAACGGGGATTCCTGCCCGCCGTTGAATCGCTCGGCGATGATACGCTTACCGTTGCCGTAGGTATAGAAGTTTATGGCTCGTGCGGGAACCACACCACTCAGGTTTGGTCCCAGGCCTTTGAAGAGACCCCGCCACCCTTCAATTCGATGGACCTCACTGCAGCGCCAGCAATCAGCTCCTAATCTTCAGGTCTCGGTGTGCGGCTGGGTGTACCCGAGTATCTGAAACGTCTCCTGGAAATGTCGCAAGGCCTGGCGAACAAGCCCTGCGTTGTTCATGGCCTCTGTTCGTCGTGCATTGAGTTTGTGTTTGTAGAAATCACTCTGTAGCCGCGTTTTGACCACATCAAGCGGTGAGGTAAAGAAGGTGGATGTCATGCCTCCAGTACTGCAAACAACAAAGTAGAGTTAGCTTATGCGCAAACACTCCCGGAGGTGAGCAAGGCTGGGAGACGGGCAAACTTACGCCCCGGCAACAAAGTGAGCCCATGGCTTTGGATCGCCAACTACGAGCTGGTGTGGCGGCTCGACTACACCGACTTCTCGAGATATTGGGATGTGGTCGGCGGCGGATGGAACCAACTCAGGCCTCTTCTGGGGCGACCCCGATTGTACGGTGGTCATTTAAAATCGTCTATGTCGGATGCCGTGGGATCTAGGAAATCGGTAGTGTGGAATTGCAGAGTTGTGGGGAGCAGCGGCGTGTATTTGATGGTAGTGGGGTTGTTGGTTGGCGGAGGAGGAGGAGCTGTTTGTTCGAAAATACAAAAAAAATTATTGACATCGATGCTATTGAGCTAAACCAATCCGGGACAATAAACCGTTTTCATATACCGAGTGAGTACCTGTGCCCCACGCCTCAAAACATGCGCTGGCAAACGTGCGAAACGACCAGCGGAAGACCGCGGTAATAGAGTTATGAGATCACTATGCCCGCCACGAAGATGTCACCGAATATCGTTACTCTATGATTGATTTCCGTCCACAAAAATATCACCCTCTAGTCAATCTCCGTCGAATTTGGCCATTGTGGAAATGCAGGGCTGCTAATTAATATGTAGACTACAGTGTGAAACACATCTGTTTAGAAGTATCACTTCCTGAAATGTTGTGAAAATCATGAACCCATGCGCCATTTTTTGCCCCCATTTCAACATCAACTATGCTACATGTCGCTTAAAGTTTGTAGTGCAGATTGTGAAGACTAGCCAAAGTATCTTGTTACTAAGGATACATTTACTCGTCGTCCTCCTCCTCACCATCGTCACCCTTAGACTCAGCCGCCTTAGCCTTCTTTCTGCGGTTACGGCCAGGGCGTCCACCACCAAACGGCGAGCTGAGGGCAAAGTCGATGTGCTTCTGGGAGTCGAGACGGACAACGAAGGAAGGAACGTTGACGATCTGCTTGCCAACACGAATGTGACGTTGACGGATCAGGACACGGGCGTGGTGGACGGACTTGGCAAGACCGAGCTTGTAAACCTGGGTCTGTTTATTTGGGCTAATGTCAGAGATATTGCAAGGATATAGGGCCGTCGAATGGACGCACCTGGAGACGACGCTCCAAAAAGTCCTCAACACGAAGAGCCAAGACGTAATCGAGCTTCATGCGCTGGTCGTCCAAGACACCGACACGCACAAGACGACGAATCAAGGCGTTACCCTCGAACAGACGCTTGGGGTCCTTCTCGTCCAAGGTCAAAAGCTGACGGGCAGCACGACTACCCCAAATCAATCAATATCTACCCGTCGTCCGAAAAGTAGAGCGTGGTGCATTTGTGACCAACCGGATCTTGGAGAGTGTAAGCTGAACTCTCCACACCTCTCGCTTGTTGCGGAGACCGTATTCACCGACGGTCTTCAACTCGGCATCACTTTATCGCGGGCTGTCAGTCGGAATGCTCGGCTAGCGCTTTTGAATGTAGACTTGTTATGAGACAAGCTCAATAACAGTGGTACTCACAGACGCGCGGACTCGAAGGGACGTCTAGGGACCTGTGCACAGATCGTTAATATTTTGCATAGCAACCCACAATGGAGGGAAATCGGGGAAACGTATTGTAGGTCTTGGAGTAGGAACGAGGCGCCATGGTGTTCTAATGACGAAGGAGTGCGAGAGTTGGTCGTTTCCTTCGAAGGGGAGCGTCGGGCGATCGAATTGTCGTTGGTCGTCGAGATGTTACTTGCTGTTTGGGTTGTCCAGGCTCACGCACTACGAACCTCAAGTCAGTCTTGGCATTGTGGGGCGATATGGACTGCTAGGGCTGCGCGCCCTAGCTGGAAACTCGCACAACTCTCAAGTTTCCCAGGCGAAATGCGAACATCATCCCGCTCGAACTAGCAGCAACACCCAACAGCAACCACCGCCCACCGACGTCTTCAGCACCCCTCCGACATAATCAACAATGTATGTGATACCTACGCGCCGCTACTCTGCTCGAATGTGGGATTCTGACGAACTTGGGATTTGAAGGGGTCACTCCGGCGGTATTCGATCTAGAACCAGATATGCCTTCTCGCGCAACTTCCGCGAGAAGGGCATGATTCCCATGTCTGTTTACTTGACACAATACCGGTATGTTGTCCGTTCGTGGGATCGACCAAATATCGTAGTTTTCGAATACTGACGGAAATTTAGCGTCGGTGATATTGTGGATATCAAGGCAAACGGTGCCGTCCAGAAGGGGTTAGTTAATGTCCCTCCGAATCTTCTATACCGCGACCTATCGGACCGCCCCCGAGACGATATTCGCACGGAGTTATATCATATGATGTGGTGGAATAGCTCTCTGACAGCTCTATAGTATGCCACACAAGGTCTACCACGGAAAGACTGGTGTTGTCTACAACGTCACCAAGTCCGCCCTCGGTGTCATCATCTACAAGCGTGTCGGCAACCGCTACTTGGAGAAGCGTGTCAACGTCCGCATTGAGCACGTCAAGCACTCCAAGTGCCGCAAGGAGTTCGTCGACCGTGTGAAGGAGAATGCTGCCAAGAGGCGGCAGGCAAAGGAGGAGGGTGTTCACGTCCACTTGAAAAGGGAGCCAGTCAAGCCCCGAGAAGCCCACACAGTTTCTGCTGCCAACAACCTGCCCGAAACCTTCACTCCAATCCCCTACGAGACAACTATCTAAGACATCTGGTGGATTGTTTGTACATAGTCAATGTTTCGTTCGTGCTCCTGGCTCCAAAAGGTTCGTCGCCGTCGATGATCGGAACTGACGATCCCTCCTAGACTCGACGCTTCTGTTTAATACCCAGAAGAACTGAATTGAAGACGGAATGTGAGGCATTGGCTGGTTGGGTTTAGCTATGGTTCCGGGGGAATCTGGCGATGGGAGTTTTCACAACGGCGTGTATCTTGGTTGCATTTTCCCACAAAAAGGTCTCGTTACGAAATCAACGAAAAGTTCAAGTTCCTCAACTGTTCTCAATTGATGTGTGAAATCCTCGTCACGATTTCGTATTTCGGAGACCTGTTACCCATGAGAGCCGAATAATGTGCCCGAACGTTGGTCTTGCGCCCAGACTCGTATATCCCTCTCTTTCTCACAGGAAAGAGTCTGGGGATAACACAACCTGAACGTGCTATTTTTTATAAACTCTATCCTATCCCGTGAAATTAAGTAAAAGTTGTGGTAACCATGTTCAATTGTCTTTGATACAGAAAGTACTGCCAGCTTCACTTAAACTTGGCTTATGTCACGTCTATTCACATGCGTTTCTTCATGTCTCCCCTTGTCTCTATTCAAGATTGCAACAAAGTCCTGAGGGACCGCAGATTTCAAAGTAAAGTAGTCTCGGAGTGGGTTCCGAGACTAAAAGTAAAGCTCTTTGAAAACTTCTTGAATTCTCTCATCTCAGCCTCCCGCTTGTTCCTTTGCTTCTCTTTGTTCAAGATTGCAACAAGGTCCGGAGGGACTGCAGTCTTCAAAGTAAAGCTCTCTGCAAACTTCTTGAGTTCTCTCAGCCATACCTCCGGTTCCTTCAAATTCTGCGCCCAAACTTCTTGCTTTCTCCAAACTATCTCTCTCTCGTATGTCATAAAATTTTTGAAGCTGATGCTCAGGTCATCTTTAATCGCAGGTGCTTCATAAGGTGTAATTATTTCAGGAAAGTCGGGCCTTTCCTTCTCGGCGGAATCCTCAGAAAGTTCTGGAGCTGCAATAACTGCGAGGTGTCCTCTGGCTGTTGTTGATGGTGCAAGATTCTGGAGGTGTGAGAACTGAGCCATTGTCTGGAACGAAGAGTCCTGGAGTTTCAAAAACTCTCGTATATAATGGATACGTCGGAATACTTCCTCCTCCCGGGGCTCGTAGTCTTCTACTTCTGACAGGGAGGCTTTCGACGTGCCGCTCAGAATTCCTGACAGGCCCTGACGATGGATCCGCCAAATCTGCCCCGCCATCCGCCCCCTCTCTCTCCGTGATCCGAAAGATAACTAAGGTCGCACTCGCCGCTACTCAAAATCAGATTGTCCGGGAAACCAACGGCGAAACCAAAAGGCACAGGCATATTAACCAGTTAATTGTAGCTGGGAATGATGATAGCTCGGACTAAGGCGGTCTGGCATATTTATCTCTACGGGGTGGGGTTACTTATGGGGTTGTGTCAGACTTTGGCCGGCAACACTCTATTGGACGGAGCTTGAAATGATAGAAACACAATTGATGACTATAGTATCGATGGTTAATGATGCATAGGGATGCAATGGAGCTGCTGAGAGTACTGTGGCGAGCAGTGAGTGAAAAGAAGCGTTTATGAGGAGCGTACTGCCGTAGAAACTTATCGCACAGGTTTACCCATCCACAAAGCAAAACTGCGCCAGACCCTCCATCCCATATCCCATAGAACTTGATGATAGAAGAAGTCCCAGAACTTCTAAATTTATAAGGCTGAAGTGCGCATGAGGGGGCATGGGTTAGAACCAGTAGCGCGATTGGCTGTGCTATAGCTAACCTGTGAGGGCAGTTTTGTTGCCCGAGCCGATTGCGAATAAAGTACCTGAGTTCTTTCCCCTAGGAAAGACTTCGTCTGGGGTAAGTCAAACAAAAACGTGCTATTTTCTATAAATTCCATTCCCGGAATTTAAGTAAGAGTTGTGGCATTCATGTTTTAAATTGTCTTGATACAGAAAGTACTCTCAGCTTCACCCTCAGTCACTGAAAATTATTCGCTTAAACTTGGCTCGCGTCACGTCGATTGCACGCGTTTCTTCACGTCTCCCCCACTCCTCTCGTTGGCGGGGTAGCAGCATCATTTACCACAACGCAGAGCCCGGGCTACCTGCGCCATTGAATTCTCTCAACAATGGTGTTTCGCTTTAAATTAAACAATATCGATTTCTACCGCTCGTCGCCGACTGATTTGGACCCTGCGCTTCCTGTAGTTTCAGCAGCTGAAGGGACACCGCCAGTTCCGATACTTCGAATTTTTGGAGCCACAGAATCGGGTCAGCGTGTGTGTGCACATGTGCATGGAGTCTTCCCATACCTCTACGTGGAATACCCGGGGCCGTATTTCGGGAATGATGGGAAATTTAATGGTAACGCTTCAAAAGTGGGTTGAAGAAGGGAGGACTGACATCGTGTAGCTGAGTCAGTCCAAAAAGTATTATGCACCCTACGACGGAGCATTGATTTTGCGCTCAATTCTTCTACGTTCCAAAACAAAAATAATGTCTCTGAAGAAAAGCTCAAGCAGCAGCATGTAGCCTCTATTGCTCTAGTCAAAGGCGTTCCGTTTTACGGATACAGTGCTGGATGGCGGCTGTACTGTAAAATTTATCTCTATAATCCCCGCCAAATAACCAGTCTCGTTAAGCTTCTTTCTAGTGGAGCAATCATGAAGCGAAAGCTCCAGCCATATGAAGCACACATCAACTATATACTGCAGTTCATGATAGATTTCAATCTTTACGGCTGTGGATTCATGGAATGCGATGAAGCCAAATTGAAGTTTAGGAGAGTTTATGGCGACGACGAGAATTCAGACGGTTCAGATAACTCAGACGATGAGATGACGGGCCAGAACTACGATACATTGCCAGAAGATGAATTTCCAAAGCACACGTACGCCGGCTGGGAGATCGATATTCGCGCCCATGACATTCTCAATCGACATGAGATCAAGGAAAGGAGCTATCACCAGGATTTTGAAGAACGCAAAAAACTTTATGATCCAGATTTCAAACATCTTCACAGCCTCGACGAGCTCTGGAAAGCACATGGTAACCACGCCAACCAGCAGGATGATGCCGAAGACGCATGGACCATGCCATCTACTGCGAGGGGGGGGACACAGCCCGAATGGATTCAGGAGCGAGAATTCAGAACACATATTGACCTGCTTATACAACAGGAAAAGGGAAAGGAAAAGAAGTATAATCGTGCAAAACCAGGATTTGAAAGCCTTCTGCGCAAAATCCCCAACGAGAAATATATCCCAACTGCTTTTCAAAGCGTTGACTATATATCGTCGTTCGGCGTAACCGCAGGAAAAGCGACTTCTACCCCACTTGAAAACAACAACGAAGACATTGATGTTGATATGAATTTGGTTAAGCTTGTAGGCGAAGATCAACAAGGCGAATATGACTTAAATGATGAGGATGCGACCGACCCTGACCACGAAGGGCTGAATGAGTTCGATGGCGAGGCCATCGAAAACCAGGAACAACTGGATCAGAGCGATGATGAGGCACCTCACAGCCCAGCAGAGGAGAGCGACAATGGAGAAGGCCCTTCGTCTTTGCCAAGCGCAAAGAAAGAACCGGATCTGGGAGATTACGCCCAGTCCCCTATGGAAAGTGGGAAACGTAAGCACGATGAGGTACAAGGCGAGTTAATTGCACTCTCTGAGATTCGGTATTATATCGTAGGTTGACGTGTTGTATTTCCCAGATCTAGGTAAATCACCATCCACATCAATGAGCATTCGGCCGCCCCTAGAACCTCCAAAATTCAGTTCGTATGCTAAAGAGGGACCACATGAGTTTGGTGATGCCCCATCTCGCATGCCAGATATGCCGCCTGCACGTCCAACTTCGAGTGTAGCGGCTGGACAGGATGTTCTCCTCTCTAGCCCTCCGAGTGAGTCCCCGCTGCCAATGTTCGTACCTAAGGCTAAACTTGACGATTCCAGCCAAAATCCCAGAGCTCAGTAAGGTGGACTTCCATTCCGCATTTGAGATAAAACGAACAAAGCAAGTATACTACTATGCTCGGCCGGCACCACTAGCCTCGGAAATATTGGAATCTTTGCAGGATGAAGGCATTCATAGGATGGTTTATACGGAACCTTTCTTTGGAAACATAAAAGATGTTCCAAATCAAACTCACGAATACGGTGGTGTTAGACGCAAATTGCGTTCACACGACCCTATCCATCTACCGGTCTTTGATCCTACAGGAGTTGGTAACTGTATCGACGACAACACGGCTGTCAACGCCAGAGTATGGATTATTATACATGAACCACCCTCTCGATTTGAGGTTTGCAAATGGGCCGAAGAACAAGGTATAATGGGTAAAAACCAGGGTAACAATATATACCGTCATCCAAAGACTCGAGTGTTTTCTCAGGTTTGTTCACTCTCAATCCAAAACTAGTGGCATAATATGTTGATGCTCCTCGAGATTGAAGGTCCAACTCAGAAGAATAAATACGGCTTCAAATATTCTTCGAGAAAGAATACCTCGAAGAGCAGGCAGAAGTCTAGTGACATGTCCATCATGAGTCTAGAAATCCATGGCATGGCAATTCTTCCCACAATCAAGGTCGTGTGGCTAACCAACCTCGTTTAGTCAATACCAGAGGGACTTTAGTACCCAACCCGAAGGAGGATCCCATAACTTGTATTTTTTGGTGTATTCAATTGGGAAGCAGCGGTGAATCACAAACAGGTATCATTGTTACTGACGATGTATTTACCGAGGAGATATTGCGCCGTTTCGCAGACGTGGACGCTTATGTGGAACCGGATGAGATGTATATGATCAACACTTTAATAGATATTGTGCGAGACCTTGATCCAGATATCTTGACTGGGTACGAGGTACAGTCCAGTTCTTGGGGATATGTCATCGAGAGAGCTACTCATCTTAATGGTGAGAATTACTCATGCTAAACCGTACGTACCTATCTGACAAACGAAAATACTAGGATTGGAGTTATGTAAGGATCTTGCGCGAGTTAAACATCACGCCTATGGTCGATTTGGAAAGGATACGAATCTATATGATCATAATAAAGGGGCGGGGATCTATATCACCGGCCGACATTTCGTAAACATTTGGAGAGCAATGAGGGGTGAGCTCAACCTTCTAGGATACAAGATGGAGAATGTTGTGTATCACCTATTGAACAGACGGTCAGAGAATAATTATGACCAGAGTGAACGGTACCGCTAACATAACCCCAGGATTCCTCATTATTCCCACAAAGACCTAACAGTATGGTACAAAAGCGGAAACCCAGGTCTCATCTGTAGAGTTCTGAAGTATTATCTCCTGAAAGTCAAACTTGATTTGGAGATTCTTGAAAAGCAGGAGTTTGTTACTAAGATTAGGTCTGGTGTTGCCTTCATCATGGAATTGTTTGCTGCGGAGTTCTGACTGAGAAAATACAGCGAACAAGCTCAACTGATTGGTGTCGACTTCTACACCGTGTTTAGCCGGGGTTCGCAGGTAAAAGTGGAGTCTTTAATGTTCCGCATAGCCAAACCAGAATCATACCTTTTGATATCACCTACAAGAGCGCAGGTGGGGACATTAGAGGAGAAAAATAGCGGATTGATCGATCTGACGTTAATCAGGTAGCAAGTCAAAACGCTATTGAGTGCAAGCCACTGATCTTGGAACCTCAATCAAACTTCTATACCAGCCCTGTTGTCGTCCTGGATTTTCAGTCGCTTTACCCTTCCATCATGATCGCGTACAATTACTGCTACTCGACATGCCTGGGTAGAGCGATTCCATGGCAAGGTACCAACAAGGTCGGGGTGATTAACTATCATCGTCCACAAGGTTTGCTCGGGTTGTGCGCGGACAAAATCAATGGTACTCCACACCCTTACTCAAATGTTTTGATGCTAAGTAATTCAATTAGTCTCGCCAAATGGAATCCTCTATGTGAAACCAGAATTCAGGAAATCTCTATTGGCTAAGATGTTGTCTGAGATCCTTGACACAAGAGTAATGGTCAAGAATCGAATGAAATCGGATAAGGATGATAAAATTTTGCAACAAAAGCTCAATAGCTGGCAATTGGCACTAAAGCTCACTGCAAATGTCACTTACGGGTATACTTCAGCGTCATTTTCTGGAAGAATGCCATGCGTAGAAATTGCAGACAGCATCGTGCAGTCTGGGAAGGAGACGCTGGAAAAGGCATGTTATTGATCCAAAGCTATCACGCCTTCAAAGACTAATCCTTTCAGGCAATATCCCTCATCCATACAGAAGAAAGGTGGGGAGCAGAGGTGGTTTACGGTGACACGGACAGTTTGTTTGTCCATTTGAAGGGGAAAACCAAGGACGAAGCATTTGATATTGGAGAGGAAATCGCCGAGCGAGTGACAGCTATGAATCCGAGGCCAATCAAGCTGAAATTTGAAAAGGTCTACCTTCCTTGCGTTCTCATGTCTATGAAACGTTACGTTGGCTTCAAGTATGAATACCGCGACCAGAAAGAGCCGGAGTTTGATGCGAAGGGAATTGAGACCGTGAGAAGAGATGGCACTCCAGCGACGCAAAAAATGCAGGAAACTGCTCTGAAGTATATCAAAACCTCACGTTGCCCACGCTTGATCTGGTTTACTCACGATAAACAGAATCTTGTTCCGCTCATCAGACCTCTCGGAGGTAAAAGAGTATTGCTTACGTCAGTGGGCTAAGATTCAACAAGATAAAGTCTCAATCCAAGATTTCTGCATCGCCAGAGAAGTAAAGCTTGGAAGCTATGCGTATGTGGTACATTTTGCAAGTAGCAAGGCCTTTGGTTTAACATTTCACAGTGAAGGAGCACCCCTCCAACCTGGGGCAAAGATAGCTTTGGAACGCATGGAACATGATCCTCGGGACGAACCGCAGTATGGCGAGCGTATTCCGTGCGTTCTCTAGAGTTGTTCCCGGCTGTGTTATTAACGATGAAGCAGGTATGTTGTACACGCCGGGGATATCGAGAAGAAGAGCATTGCCTCCAGAAGTATCGATGTTCCAACTCTTCTTCACTCCGGCCATCTAGTGCTTGACGCCGACTACTACATCAAAAACAAGATAATTCCTCCACTTGAACGAATCTTCAAACTTGTCGGTGCAGACGTAAGTCAATGGTACAAAGAAATGCCAAAGTACCGACATATGCGGAGGATTATCCAGGATGGCACAGAAACAAGAAAGAAAGGGATTACATTGGCTGGTTGGTTGACTGTGGATACATTGACCTGCACCATATGCCGTGAAAAAACTCCCAAGGGTCAAAGTGAGTCTCCCTCTCGTCATCGTTGATAGTCGATCACTTACGGTAGTCAAAGGACTCTGCAATGTCTGCCGAACAAATCGTGACGCATCTATATATCAGATGAAGCGTCGTTTGGCAGCTGTCGAGAAACGAACCTATGACTTGCAGTCCATTTGTAGATCTTGTACTGGAGCGTCCCGGCCAGAAGAAATAGCGTGCGACTCGCTCGAATGTCCAGTGTATTACTCCCGAGTTCGCGAGACGGCTAAGTTCCAGTATGCAAAGAAAGAGGGAAGAGAAATTCTTGAGATTCTCAGAGCTGTTTGACATCATTGGTTTTAAATATGGAGCTTGATATGTTACTATTTGGGATGATGGGGTAGCAATGCAGTTAACATTAACAATTATTTATACATGAAATTCTATGAACGGTTTATGAACTTGTCTTGACAAGGGATACAACCAGTGTATCGCCAATTGAACAAGACCCTACTTCTTAATCCAATCCACTCTCGAATCGACTCTCCTCCATCAGTCGTCATCCAGTATTTACCCTTATCCCATTCCCGTGTACTTCCCTTCTTGATCCGTTCCATTCTAAAATTTACCTCTCCTCCGGCTCCATTGTCGTCATCCAATATTTTTTCCTTTATCACATTCTCGTGTACTTCCCTTCTTTATCCAATCCGCTCTCAAATCGATCCCTCCTCCATCAGCATCGTCGACATCCAATGTCTTACCCCTATCCCATTCCCGCGTGCTTCCCTTCTTGGCCCATTTCAAGTTTGCTTTATTCTTGATGTCATTGTTTTTCCAAGCTTCTATAAAATCCTCACCCAACCCAGCTTTGCGGAGCCGCTCGGCCCCTTGTTGCTTCCACTTTTGTCGATCTCTATATGCCTCCAGGGCATCGTCAAAGTCGTCAAAGTCGCACTGGTCGTCAGAATCGAGTCGCACATCCATCATAGGGTCATAATCGGATTGGAAACGCGAATCCATGGCTGCTTGACCTGTAGCCCCACGGCCTCTTGTACGGGGTTTAGGAGGCGGCGCGGGGCCAATTATCTCATCAAGAGGGTCTGAAAATGCAGAACTCGGGCTGCCAGGTGAATCAAGCTTATCGCTATGATCATCGTCATTTTCTTCTAGTTGCTTTCGCCTGTCGTACTGTCTTCCTCTGCGCTCCGACTTTCCAGTTGTGCCATCATCATCCCCGGCCTTCGATCTACTCCTCTTCCTCTTCCGATGCTTCCGCTCTTCATGGTCTTTGTATCGACCGCTATCTCGCTCATGCCTAGAGCCAGAGCGACTCCTCTTCGATCGTCCCCTTTCACTGTCTTTGTGCCGTCGATGATGCGAGTGCCTCACACGTTCCGACGATCCGGACCTTGAGCGCCGTATCTTCCTCCTATCTGTATCATGGCGCTCTGTCCGCGATGAGCCGTGCCGACCATGAGATCTCGAGCGCGAACGCGAGCGCCTGCTTCTTCTTCTGTGACGATGATGCGAATGGCGCACCGGCTCGGGAGATATCGACCGGGAATTATCATCCTTGTATTGCCATCTCCGTATTCTCCCGGGCGACGGCGATCGCGATAACCGGCCATCCTGTTCGCGCTGTAGACGCCGTAATCGTGCTTGTGCTTCGGCAGCTTCTTTGGCAAGAAGCGCGGCGTTATGGGAGTCGACGTCGCGGACGATGTTACGGAGGAAGCGTGTATTGGGCTTTGGAGCTGCTCCTGTCGATCTACACTGTCATTGGTGATGCTCGGTGGAGTTATGCCAAGGTGGTGGTGGAGGTAGTTACCTGGTGGGTAGGAGGCCGGAAATACCTCGGATATGGTAGGTATTGCTAGTGTTTTTGGCCTCTTTCTTGAGGAGGTTGGCGACATAGTCGTCGTCGTCGAATTGGTCCATGGTGAGCTCGAGCTGGTGGTTGAGGATAGGTTGAGGGTTAAGGTGAGGAATGAGACCACCTTTCCCGAATTCCCGGGTAATTACGCTTCATCAGAACTCACCAACCGACACACTGCTCATTGACAAATAGAATGTTTCATTAGAGTGCCAATTGCTTTTCAATGCTGTTATATGAAGCAGTCTACCAGGGCCTGTTGGCAGTTTAGATGCTGAGATGGTGGATGTTTTGTGGTCAAAGAGGAAGACACATACCTACATTTGCTACGTCACAGCTCTTTGTGGCGTTAAAGTACGGGTAGTCTTCACTGAACCAATTCTTAATCGTCTTTGAGTGTCAGTGCTGGTATCTCCCCGGACGAAACGAAGTGCTGCATTGTATGTATGCTGGTGTTTTGGCCATCCTAATATCCCTCCTGGAGTTGAGCCGTTGCGAACGAAAAGAAGAGGCAGTTCTCCACATCCTTATGGTCTTTATGGGCGTCCTTCTTCGCAAGACTCAAGTTTCGAGCAAACTTCCGCACCTCACGGTAAGGACTCTACACACGGTGGGTACAGTACAGCCCCGCGTTGCCTAACGTGCCAAGCCATACCAATCCAACTCCAACTGCTGCTCTCCCATCGCGAACTCGACACTGAAATAACCCCAACCCTTCAACTCGGCAGTCCTAAACCACAACACGCGAAACACATACATTGGCACAGCAGTGCCTTCTCTCTTTTCTCGTCCTGCTCCGCTTTAACGAGGAATAGAGGTATTTATATCCTCTCATGATCGGTTCTCTACCACCCAGCCTCGCAGTACTGATAATGTGTTCGAGCAGCCCTATCTCGGGTTCAGGTTTAGGGATAGATAGATACCATGGAGACTCAAATCACTTCCCATCTGCTCGCAGCCCTCAATCTTCCCCCTTTGCGCGATGTAGCCCCCTATCCAGACTCTGACCGCCCCCTTCCACTGGAACCATCCGCGTCGCAAGACGCTTATTCTGCAAGAAGACCTATGCCCCCGCCTCAACAACAGAATGATCAACATCAACAGCACGAAGACTCGCGCCAGAATGGTGGAAATGGAGACGACATTCCCGCCACCGTCACTACAGCATATCCCCCCATCATCACACCTCCACAGGCAACCGATCAACCCATGCCACACGGATCGGCTCCACAGATGCAACAGACAATACCGGAAACGACCAATGCAAATAGTACGCCGACCAGGCGCCCACCGCCCAAGAAACAGCAGTCTTCAAGTCGTCGTCAGCGGAGAAAGTGGACCGAACAGGAGACCAATGATCTCATCATGGGTTGCCACGAGCATGGTGTCGGGAACTGGAAAAAAGTTTTGGACGACCCTAGGTTCAATTTCAATGGCAGATCATCCGTTGACCTGAAGGATCGGTATGTCTCTACGATATCCTTCGCCGTTCTTCCTCGTCTCCTCATTTTTTCAATGTGCCCAGTGCAGCGGCTGAAACCGTGGCAGTTTCCGTACTTGTTTTCCCAAGGAATACAGAAAAGATGTTATGAGAGCGTCTGAGGAAGAAGTTTCAGAGGCCGATGCCCAAGATCTGGAAAGTGGTGCAACCCCAAAATCTCAGGCGGCAACCCCGTCCCGAGATCGCGGACCCAGAAGGAGAGTTACCAAGACCGAGTTACATCATGCAGAAGTTCTGGAGAAGCTTGGCATTGAGGGTCAATTTCCTAAGGTCCAACGACGTGAAAGACGTGAGTTTACGGCGGATGAGGACACGCGGCTCTTGCAAGGATTTAATATTGTACGTGTTCAATTTTTGCAAGGCTGAACAGACTCCGGTGGCGAGTAGCTGACTCAGTTCGCAGTATGGTGCGTCTTGGAGCAGAATTCAAAACGACCCCGCGCTTCACCTCAATCATCGTCGAAGCACAGATCTCCGCGATCGGTATGTTGGAATTTCTTTTTGACGACGTTGAACTTTTACCCTAATCAACGCGTGGGTTAGGTTTCGAAATGCCTTCCCCGATAGGTATGAGTCTGCCGGTTTCAAGGCCCGGCCACGCCACCCTAAACCCAGGCCTTCTCGGACACCGGATGCTGAAGGCTCCGGCAAGGATGGTGAAGACGGAGATGAAGATATGGAGCAACAACCACAAGTTGATCCAGCGATGGAGGAGGCCACGAAAGCTGACTCCACTGCATTCATTGTGCAGAGTCTCTTAAATGAGCACCTCGCTGCGAACTGGGTCGGTCATGTTGACTCTGAGATTTCTGCTCCTTCGGATCAGGCACCAGCTCCGGGTAGTTTGGCATTGGATCCAGCCCTGAATGCAGGCTTCGAGGGTTCCGCCCTTGAACAGCTTACGAGCGAGCTTCTTGCTGCCACTCCCGACAAAGATTCTCAGCGCAATGGCGATATGGTTCGTTGGGAGGACATGTCTGCTCATCCTATCTTCGAGGTTGAGACGTCCTTCACGATGCCCTCGAGGACTGGCAGTGGCGACGCATCAAAACCTGCAGTCACTTTGAACGCCAACACATCTCCCAAGTTGACAGCAGCCAGTGCCCCCAGGAAAAGGATATCAGAAACACAAGGCTCTAGAGATTCGGAAGAGAAGAGACAACGCGTTGAGGCGCAGATTGCGCAAACCGCACAGAACATCCAAGCCATACAGACTGTTCAGACTGTTCAGTCAGTTCAAACCGCTCAAACTGCACAGATGGCTTAGTAAATCGACAGATGGAAAAAGTTGGCTGCCCGGATGTTTCCTGGAGATTGTTCGTCTAAGGCTAGATGTTGAGGTGTGTGGCCAGCTTCTTCGTTCGGATGAGGCGGGTGTATCATTAAGTGTATTTTCTTTTGCTTTCCTATATCTCTCTATTTGGTTCTTGTTTTTTCCCATTTGACTTTCATACATTATCCAGTACTTTGTGCTCATTTTTCTTTGGGGACCAAAACGGGCGAAACGGATATTGCTATTCCCGTTGCTTACTTGCATTTGATTTTGATTTTTTTTACTCTACCAAACGTCTGCGGGAAACTGGGTTTGTGGGAGGCTTCTTGTTTGAAGGGGTTTGTTTCTCTTCCGGGTGGTCACTCCTGTTGTTTCCTTTGAAGGCCCGGGGGTTTAGCACGGATTCCAGTTTGGGTTTGTATACAGCTCCTAAATAAAAAGCAGAAATGTGGTGTTATTGAATTTGAAAAAAAGGGCTAGTTAGAAGAAACGAGTTCCGTCCTTGATAAAGCGATTGGGTGCTGATTTTGCATATTATTGTGTCAATTCCAGGCAGAGTAGGGGAATTCCCAGCACGCCTACTATTCCGGAGGCAGTTGTATCCGGAATCTCTGGGTAGAATTGCCTCTCCCACCTTGCCTGACGTGGAAGGTTTTGTTTACACCAATTCATCCGTTTGCGGCCAACAATCTTCCCGTCTTCATACCTCGGCCGCATAATTCCCCGCCTCCCCGCCGGAGCACGGAAGTCGGGGCTAGAATCAGATCGGGCCCGGGATCATTGCGTTACGCGTCCTCGATGACGAGTCCGGATATTCTTAGGTAACGAGCGAATTTGTTTGATTGGTAGAGTACTTAGGCAAGGCTTTTTGGGGGATTGTGATTACTATACATGGGGATGGAGGGGCTAGAGTACCTGCGGCTGCGTGTAAGAAAGCTTGTTCGTGCTAAGCTTTGGGGAACCCTAACCCGGGTATATTAAGGTGGGTTTTTTGTGGGGGATATGGAATGGATGGTGATGTGAGCGCGGTGTAAGGTGCGAGTTTTTGTTTGTTTGATAGAGGTAGATATAGTGAATGAATTTGGTGAGGTGTTGACTCAAAGACCTGTACCCAGTATTTTGCAGTGGAACAATTCTCACCGGACACATCTCATTCGCGATCGTTGGACTTGGCCGCTCCGTGGAGTACAGTGTCATCAATAGAGGGGTTGGTTGATATCGAATTAATGGTTTGATGCTGATGTCGATGGCGCTTTGTTTCTTGAGACTTGATAAATTCCTCTCTGGCAGTAAAAGGCATAGAGTGGATGAGTTGACTGACGATCGTACTTCATTAGTTTGTGAACCTCAGGCTCTCGTATCTCGTGAAGATACTGGATGAAGATGCGGTCAGGTAGCTCTTAAGCCTTTGTATGGTGGATTCCAATGATCTCGAGCTCCGCACGTACTCTAATATATACACGGTGGATTTAGATAGCCTTCTCCCGTCAAAAAAAAAAAGACACCAAGCCGTCATGGAGTTTCAATTTGATCTCGTATAAGTACTGATCCACCAGGTATACGATTTCGAGTTTGGCGTATACCGTCTCCAACCAGGAATCGCGGTTGTTTTTCCAAATTCCACGGGTTTCGACCCGGGCCTTCCACGACACACACCGCAATGAGAAATGTTGAAACTTGAATTTGTAAACAGACGTACGTCGTAGTACGTCAGAGTACGTGAATGAACATTTGTCATGCCGGCAAAATTTGACAAATGTCAAATTACTTTCGAGAAACATAACAAATGTAATACTTTTGTCCACTTTGGCCTTCCATAGTATAAACCCAGTGGCGCTGTTGAGCATCAAAGTCTGGGCAGCAGCCGAAGGAGTTTAACAGCCGTACCTTGTCTGTGACACAGGCGGGTGGCGTTCCCATGCAAATAAATGAGCATTTGGTCACCCAACAGGTACGCTGTGTGAGGAGAATTGAATATCAGCTGCCAAGTTTCCAGTTTCAAATGCAACATGGGTCGGGACCACAGCTCATGTCTCTAGTCAAAAAACTTCAGCCCAAACGGCTGAACTCATGGATACTCGTCTTTTGTTTCTGTGAATCGGCAAGTTCAAATATTAACATGGACCCTTCACCACTATTCGAATTCTTCATGCTGTGCCTCCCCCGCCAAGTAACTAGAGTAAGGCAGCCACCCGACTAGCTCGCGGGATCAAGCCAGGCAGCAGTGGTGAAATCTGTTTACGGCTTACTGCTTATTCAAATACGATATCGATATTGATACCCTCCGGCGAAGTTGCACAAATATAATTTGTCAAGGCTGGGCACGAGAAAACCGGTAGCTTGAATAAAAACATATCATTAAGAAACGCCATCCCAATCTAGCCACATATAACGATGCCTTTTTTCTTCCCGTTGCCTCCAATCGAGATCAATTACAATCCTTCAACATGCGGAATCAAGACGCCACGCATTGCTCCCTTCGAAATCGAGCCTCCCTCTATAGCTAGGCCTGAGTCCCAGAATTCGGAAACGTCTGCTGAGCAGGTTCATTTCATTCTGGTTGGCAACCACCTGCTTGCCTTCGTCAAGCAAGGTTTTGCGCATGAGCTCAGATTTTATGTCTAATCTGCTGGTTGCAGACGCCCATTATTCTTGATACTTTGGTAGTGGAGCCACTCTTCGTCGCCATTCTCACCAATCTTCTGTCTCCCATAGGCTTCCTTGGATAGGATAAGTGAGTGCTAGATGAGTTCCTATTAGCGTGTTGATCTTAGAATCGGAACTGCATCTCTTACCTGACGGGCGACCCAGCCCCTCATTTCGGTGACAAACATTCTAACCGCGTCTGGTTGTTTTTGTTGGCATAGGAGGAGCAGGAGATTTTTTTGGAACTGAGCAGATAAGAAGCGGTGGTTTATAAAGTGAGGTTCCGTTGACGAAAATAAGGCAGGTCGCATCTCGGCGGTGATATTATATAACTGGGCATCTATAAGGGGATTTCTGTTATGCGCGGAGCAGTTCCCTTCGCTGATCGCTCTCATTCTCAGAACTCTCTTGAAGACACTTAAGAATCAACTCTTCAATTTCAGATTCCTCGAGATGTGCTGTAAGTTTTTCATCCAACGTAGTAATGTTAGTTGTGTGGAGATGGTTCCCGAATTTCTCATGTTGTTGTATAATTTTGCGGGTCTCCGTTATGTGCGGAGCAGCAGCAGTTCTCTTCCGTATCTACTCGATAATAAGACACCGTGCTGAAAGAATGGGTGTGTTCATGCGTCGTTGCCTGTGATTTCTTGGTGGGGTGTGGTGGTGAGGATCGAGCAGCGTAAAAAAGCTTAGTCGGATCCCCGGTCTGTGGATCCGGTGAGTTTAACTAATACAGACGTATTGGAACGGAACGGGCTGGGCTGGGCATGGAAGGCTTTACACCGACATTCGGGCTACGCAACTCCCGACATTATGCGTTTAGGTACTGGCACTCATGAAAGGGATTCGGTTCTTGGGGGGAAAACCGCAAATTCTGAAAAAAAGAAAAGACTCAATTGAGGTGTACCTATATTGCTCGGAGAAGGTCTAGATCTTAAGTGTTCGCCTTCGTGGCGGATCTAGTCGATTTTCCCCAGGCCTCAGCCCGACCTTTACCGGCGGCGGGGAAATACTCTAACTTACCGGTAGCTCGACCCTGCATAGTAGTTATTTGTAGTGTAGAAGTCTTCGTGAGGAGACGACGTTGTGTAATGGGTTTATATGTTTACTTGGGACAGTGGTACAGTTCTTCATGCGCCTGTTTTACGCGGCAGTTACACACAACCGCATGACAGTACAAGCGCTCGCTGCTCTTGAAACCCCATATTTTGCAAGGAACGGTTCCAACTACCACATCAGGTTTCAGCAGGAACAAGGTCAAAATCGGTGAAGACCATCATGTCGTGCAGAGCTGCCAAAGCGGATTGGCGGGCTTCTTTTTTGGTTTGTTCGAGATACAGAGATGTCCATGCCTAACGTAATTCCCGGTCTAACCGCCCACGACCTAGCAACCAATCACGTCATAAAGCATGCAAGAAAGCTTGGCTGCACATTTACTTACCCCGCTCAAGTGCCAAATTTTCTCCCCATCTCCACAAAAATACCACGATGGGCAGAGTAAAGCCCAGGGTACCTTACCTGCACGCGAGCGCGAAAATAACCTCCAGAATGCTCGCAATGATTATTTAAATGGAGTTGAACCCTCTATTCGTTCAGCTGCATCTATATATGGAGTTCCTTATGGGACTCTGCGTGACAGGCTTCAGGGTGCACAATCAAGAGCGGAGGCTCACCAGTCAGAGCAGTTACTTTTGGTAGAGGAAGAGAAATCAATTGTGAGGTTCTGTGAGGCTCTTGATGATTTGGAACATCCTTTGAAAGAGAAGATGGTAAAGGCATTTGCAATGTCATTACTTCCTCCAGGTCAGCAACGGCCACTAGGCAAACATTGGCTTACACGGTTCCTCAATCGAAATCCATCCCTTACATCAAAGTTTAGTCAGCGTCTAGACCGTCAGAGAGCAAATGCCAATGACCCTGCAATTCTCAAGGACTTCTACCACAAGGTATACTAATTTTACTATTTTCAAAATATTTTCACTAAATGATATAAGTAGTTAGGAAGACTTATGCATTGTCTCAAGATACGTTCTGAAAACATATTCAATATGGATGAGAAGGGGTTTCTGTTAGGTCAAGCCCTGAAGGTAAAGGTAATCTGCCGTAAAGGACGCAAAAATCTCCGCTATAGCCAGGATGGAAACCGTGAAATGGTTACCATAATTGAATGTGTTTCTGCAGATGGTAGAGTGATACCACCTATGTATATTTACAAGGGAACAATGCATCTAATGGGCTGGCATGCTGGGGTTATATCTCGGCAGGAAGCTACATTTGCATGGTCCAAAAAAGGGTGGACTGACTGTGAATTGGGACTGGAATGGATAAAAGGAAACTTTCAAAAATATACCAAGGATATGTATGTACCACCAAATTCATCTTCTACTTATGCTGATTTCTGCAGTGCCAAGGATGAACCCCGAATTCTAATACTTGATGGTCATGACTCACATTTGACTTGGGAGTTTTTTGACTACTGTTTGAAAAATGACATTCATCCAATGTGTCTGCCATCTCACTCAACACATATTCTACAGCCATTGGATATTGGTCTATTTGGTCCCCTGCAGCGTGCTTATTTAGAAGAGCTGGATACATGGATGAGAAAGGGAGGAAACGCAATTAAAAAGGGACAGTTTCATAAGTACTACCTGTTAGGGGTTGTCCCTTAGCAGGTGCACGAGGTACGGAGGATATCCATGGCAATCTGCGGTTGGCCACCTGTCACTATGGATGGTCAACATCACACCCGCAGCTATCCTATCCTCTGAGCGACGAAGCTACGCATATCCAATACCGGGCCCAGACAAAGCGGAATGATTAACCCGCGCGAGGGCAGTGCACCTTCTCGATCGAACAGCGATAGTCACGACACTTAGCTGGCGGATTCATCAGACCCGAACACTTAGGGAGGCATGCTACTATACGCCTAGGCCCCTGATAGTTAGGGACGTCATAGGTTGATGAAGCACGATCACGCCATTGCGGGGACTTACGGGTCAGCCGTGCATGATCGTTTCGACCAGAACTACTTTACCTTATCAGCAATATGGGATAGCCGGCTAGAGCGGGGTACGCCTCTACACTCTCCGGCAGGCACACGTCAGAGCTCGAGAAGCGGGACTTTACTATGGGGATAACTATACAGTCTAGGGACTCCATATGTTAACTGCGCCCCGGTAGTTCAATCTACCTATTGAGAGCTTGTGT
>MU122114.1:0-11681 GCA_014904905.1 Wilcoxina mikolae CBS 423.85
CGTTCCTCCTTAGTTATCAATACACTTCTTGACTTTGCAGTTGGAATGGCCGACCTTCTTTTACTTCAAGAACCTGGATTCAACCCAGACAACACATTCATTACAACACACCCAGGATTTGAGCTTCTGATACCACATCAAAACTTAAGAAAACACGATAGGACAATTGCCTATGTGGCCAAAAACAATACCTATATCAAATGCTCCCCACGAATGGATATCAGCCAGGATCCAGATTATCAAGTACTTGAAATATCGACTCCCTCAATGTCACCAATCACAGTCTTCAATATTTATAATGAACATGAAGGATCTTCCAACCTCTACACCATCCCAAGAACCTTCACCAATATCCCATTGCCCGAACGATGTATTATTGCTGGTGATATGAATGCCCATCATTCATGGTGGAATTCACAAATCAAAACACCCAAACAGGCAGACGAAATTGTTCAGATCATGAGAACGAACAACTTTTCCCTCCTCAATGAACTGGACACCCCAACATACTATTACCCCACTGGTAAGGGAATCTCTGTTATCAACCTTGCCTTTACATCACAGGCTATCCATGACTCAGTTATAAACTGGGCAGTGGAGGCCAATGCTTCAACTGATTCAGACCATGCAACAATTGGATTCGATATTGTGGCACAATCTGAACTAGTTACCACCGACTCCAACACGATACGATACAACTGGAACAAAACAGATTGGGATATATTTTCCAAAACTCTCAATACACTTTCCCAAGCCTCACGAATGGTCTGGCAACACCTACACGAACAGCCGACCGAATCAAACCTCGATAAATCTGCGGAACTACTACGTGACATGATTCTAGATGCAGTAAAGGTATCTACCCCTGTCCTCCAACTTACAACGCATTCTTAACGCTGGTTGACACCCCAACTCAGAATCTCCCAAACAAATATGAACCAAGCCCAGAAGCAGTGGAAGAAAACTCGCCTTGATAGCGATCATATCAAGTTCAAAGCTGTTCGCAACCAATTCATCCGAGATATTCGCACCTCCAAAACATCAATGTGGATTGAATTTTTAGCAAATGCACAAGGCACCGAAATATTCACTGCCCTCCGTTATAACAAACCAAGGCAAACCCACAGAACACCACTCCTATCATTCTCTAACATAACACCTGTTACTTTCGAAGAAAAGGCTGCCCTTTTCCGATCTACAATATTCCCTCCACCACCACTAGCACCTCCTCCGACTGATGTCCGCAATCGACAAACCCTGCCATGGGTTACATTTACCCCTACTGAAATCAAACAAGCAATTTTTTCCTTCGCACCACATAAATCCCCCGGACCAGATGGACTTCCCTTTCACTGTCTTCGAAATGCTTACTTAGCAGAAACCGAACAATTCAACAGTCTGTTTGCATTACTCGGAACCACAGGATACCACCCCACCTGCTGGCGACAAGCAATGACTGTGATTATCTCCAAACCTGGAAAAACCGATTATTCAATACCGAAGGCCTAACGATCTGTTGCTCTTCTCAATTGCCTTGGGAAGATATTCGAAAAGCTGATGGCAAACCGACTTGCATATATGGATAAGGAATACAACCTACTACACAAAGATCAAATAGGGGGACGAAGACAACGTTCTGCTATTGATGCTGCCATGGCACTTATACATGAAATTGAACAAGGAAAGTAAGCAAAAGAAATAACCACTGCCCTCTTTATGGATGTAAGCAGTGTATTTGACAATTTATCCAAAGATCGCCTCCTCCAAACCCTATGACAAATGGGCTATCCAATACCAATTCAATTGTGGGTAGAACACTTCTTATCCAACCGCACAACAGCACTGGCATTTGATGGAAGAAAGGAAGACCTCAGACCTGTCCGAACAGGGATCCCTCAAGGATCACCCGCATCACCAATTCTTTTCCTCCTGTATCTCAGTCCTCTCTTCTACCAACTCACAACAGACAACCCATGCTTCTGGACTCCAAGCTACATCGACGATGTTGCCATTATGGTTCGAAGCAAAGCAAAGGCCTATAATGCAGGTTGCCTGGAAGCAGCTGTACGAACAGCTTTCAAATGGGCCGCAAACAATGCTGTACGATTTGTCGACTCAAAGTCCGAGATGATGCATTTCCACAATAAACGAAACGGCGACACCACAGACGATGAAAGGATTACCCTACCCAATGACACAACCATCTCCCCTGACACTAAGAGTATCAGCTCAGATGTGGTAAGGTGGATTGGTATTTGGTTTGACAGGAAAATCAACTTCAAACACCATGTTATGCTGAAGGCCACAAGTAGCAAAAGAGCCCTAGGAGCCCTGAAATCGCTAGCCAATAGAGAATCAGGAGTAACTCCTAGTGCAGTCTGCCAACTATACAATGCATGTATTATATGTGTTTGCGACTTTGGAGCCGAAGTATGGTAGAAAGGGCAAGCATCGTATCAACAGAAGTTTGAAACAGTTCAGAACACAGCTCTTTGATGTATACTTGGAGCCTTCCGTACATCACCAACAATAGCCTTACACAACGAATCTGCCCTCCCTCCAGTAGCTGTACGACTTAATCACATGCGAAGAAAATATGCAATTCGAATACTCACATTTCCTGAAATGCATCCAATCCGACAACGTTGCCCATCGACATTCCCTCCATTCTATGAATCTCCAGAGTCCAACAATACAAGTGGACCCAGGATTTCTTGGGACAGCATGCAACAAAATAATCGTAAATTTGAAACACGTCTCATTGAAACGTTATCTACTCTCAGTCCCTGGATTTCAAACAGCTTGGAGATCGAAACCTATTCTACCACTATCTGCCCACCATGGATCGAAAGCAGAGTCAAAATACACATTAGTCCCCTTCCAAAAGAAAAGGAAGCCAAAGCACACGAAATCCAGCACGCAATATTGAAAAGAGATAACCGCAAAATTGTTTGTTATACGGATGGATCAATGTTGAAGGAAAACATTGGGGCAGGAACCGTTGTGGAAATGACAGGAGAAGAAGTCATGGAAGCGACCTACCCAATGGGCCATGAACAAGAAGTTTACGATGCCGAATTACTTGGAATTCTTAAAGCTGAACAAACATGCTCTCAGATATGCCAACGTAACAACCTCACCAAATGACACATATGGATCTTCACAGATAATCAAGCTGTCATACAACATCTCAATACTTTCAAACCCGGCCCTGGACAGTCCACCTCCCTGGTACTATCCAATATCTCCAACAACCTCCATGCATTCAAGACTACGATTACAGTACAATGGGTTCCTGGCCATACAGATGTACCTGGAAATGAACTTGCCGACAAGTTGGCAAAACAGGCCACTCTCGAAAAACCACCTACCTACTATCATACCTCCTTATCCTACCTTAAGAGGGAAACCCGAGCAGCCAAAATGCAGGAATGGGGTGAGTGGTGGATGCGACACCCAGCAAAGGGAAAGAACTACGTTGGAACTTTCCCTACCAAACCAGACCAGATCTTCACCAGTGGTAACCGCCAGTTTACCTCAACTGTTACACAATTACGAACAGGCCATGGTTACTTTCGCAGTTACCTATACAAAATGCCAACAAACTCTGTTGACTCCCCACACTGTCCATGTCGCTATAGAGGTCTCCAGTCACCAGGACAACTTCTTTTGAGATGCCCCTTATATCAACGTGAAAGACAAAGAATGTAGAAAGAAATTGGGGTGGTTCACCCTCGATATCTCTGGAAGTATCTTCTATATACCGACAAAGCAATGCAACCTTTGAAACATTTTCTGCACAACACACATATAGCAACACAAAGGTGGTACTTGGGCCAATTCCGGAATGATGAATACCTTGGGCAGAGTAACAATCGGATTGTGGGTTGGGAAACTGTTAACAATGATGTTGAGGAATATCATAGCGAGAGTGAAGAGGACGATGAGAGGCAGGAGGAAGAATCTGAAGGAGAAGGGGTGGTGGGATAGAATGAGCGCAGAAGAAAGGGGAAGGGTGGAGGAGGGTAAACTCCTGGGGGAAAGCCCGAATGATATGCAGGACCAGGCTGAACGAAACTGACAAATTTCTTCCTCTTGTACTAAGTGTGTTACAGGCCACTATGATTGTTTTTGAAAATTTCTTTGTAACTAGAGCAGGGGTGACAGGAGGCTGCAGAGCGGTGCTATATAGCCAGGGGTTTTTCGTTTTTCCTTTGTTCGGTTTCATTTTGTATGCTTGTTCATGGTTATCTGTTTGTACTTCACCGGCCATAGCCTGCGGGCTGCATGCTGTATGATGAATAAATAAATAAATAAACAAACCGTATCATAATTACGCATCCATTTACTTCATCGAGACAACTCACGGTCCCTCAAGCCCTAGGTCATGGAAATTCAATCGATGTATTTCATCGGCAAGTTATATACTATTGCGTATGTACCTTTCAAGGTTGTTACGACAACTATTCATATTGGTTGTCAATTTAACGTCACTATCCTTATACATATTGTTAATTACATCGTGAATTGACTCATATGCAGAGTTGCCGCTTTGGCAACTCTGGACGAAGTCTTTGAATGGCACATGGAAACAATGACTAGCATCTATTTGGCAAACATATGTACAACATATGAAATTGTCTAAACAGCTATTTGCGTTGCCGAAGCCTTTTTCCCCCACCGGCGAACGCCTCGTTCAACTCCTCCTCTATTATATAATAAATCGTATTCCATGTTTTCAAATCAATATGACTATTTATAATCTAGCTAGAGTTAGTCTCCTTTGAAGTGGATGGAACCTTGGGTATAAGATGAGCAGTGCCGCAGATGTGGCCTGCAGCCAGCACCTTGTAGGCATTCTCTCCCGATGCTGGAACAACTCTGACCATCGAAGAGATGGCATTTGGCAATCCTCCATGGAATGATTTCGTCACCAGCACAAATGCTAAATATAACACATGACTGGCAATTTGGAGTTTGAAAACACGAAGTAATTGGTATGGCAAGTGCCCTTGCAATGCTTTATAAGCAGGTTCAGGAAATCTCTGACGTTGTCAGGCCATCTTCACCCATACCCAATCGTTTCTCAGTGGTCCCGTATAACATTCCTTTTCTCCAGTATCCCGAATTTTCTCATATGTCAATTGGCCATTGAATTCTTCGATAGGGATCTCAATAGTATGGAATAAGGCGGCCTAGCACGTTCGCAGGTTATCAATGTCGATGTATATCATTGAGACGTTCAAATATGCTAATGTCAAGTTGACCAGACAACTCTGGAGAATGTCGTCATGGCTATATGAATTGCAAATATCACCGAATGTAGTTACTCCCTTCTGTATCGAGCCAAACAACACCTGTCGCTTGACTTCGGAACCCCCCGCACTGCTTCCGCCGGTGGCAGCAGTCAGATATCACTCATCCTGCTCGGGTGGCCTACTCGTAACATTGCTGAAACCATTTGCATCGAGGTTCATTCGCCGTACTGCAAATGCATCTCGGCGCAGATAATAATTGACGATCTGCCGATAGACATCTCCGGTCTTATTGGAGGCCTGATACCCGTCTTTGATTTGAGTTTTGTGAGCCGCTTCACCAACCTCAGTAGACCACTACTGCGATCCCCCGAATCGCTCGATACATCGCCGGAAGTCTATCATTAGATAAAGTTTTGGAAAGTTAAATGATGACTCCTCCTCCAGGTGATCAACCACTTCCGACTTTATCCAATCGTTCCAGTCATCGAGTTGACGTTTGCGTTCATTGGCAGAGCAATTTCTGTAATTGCCCATATCTGCGTCTCGATCATTATTGAGCTCTTTCGGCAACTCTTTCGATTGTTCAGTTGTTTTCTTGTGCGTCCGATATTGCAGGAAGACATATTTGAAGTTGTGAAAGTGACGCAGAGCATCATCCATAAGATTCAAGGTATTCTCATCATGGGATGGGTATCGGCAGTAGTGTTAAAACTCAAGGAGTGCTCGGGTTCATTGGATTGCATCATCAAATGTTCGTTTTTCGGAGGCATTCGGACAACGTAGAGCGTTGATGATTACTGCAAGCAGATAGCGACTCATTGTTCTAAGTTCCTTTCCAGTCCACTGGCTGACCTTCTCATATGATTTCTTGGGTTTCGTCATTGTCAAGTATGCCGGTACGGATAACCACAGCTCGTTGTATTTTGGGAGTCGTTTGAACTTCTTCATAAGTTGTTGGAGCCATCCCAGAAGATGTTTTAACATCCCCAACTGCATTGTGTGAAGGAGATCTGGTTTTGAAAGATTGCTGACAATTGAACCGGTGTGCCATAATATATTGTCACCAAGATTGATGCCATGCTCTCTATAAATGGAGGCAGCCTCAAGGGCATCGTAAGTAGTTGGCTTTACAACTGGCGGGGTTGAGGAATCGATATCGCTGGAGCTTTCCGCAAGTTGGTGAAATCTAGTATCATCGGGATTCTGCAAGTTTGCTAGAGCATCTTCAACATCGTGTAAGTTTGATCGGGCAACTTTGAACAATGCTTGATAAACGTTATGATCGTTGTGTGCCACCAGTATGTCGATATACCCGCCCAATTCCTTCTTTTCAACTTCACACCAAGGATATAATCCATACCCATGATTTTGCAGTACCGCATGCTCTGGATAGTCGGCAACCCATCCAGACAGAAATATATGGCATTGCCGGTAATGACCGTCCGCACAGTAAGCGATGAACTGACAATTTTGCGTGTTGGTCAGAGGCCGCAGCAAGTAGTTGAGACGACTCTGCATGACAAGTCGATCATGGACTCGTTGGCGGTCCTTTTATGGAGCGGGAATATCGCCTAATTTCAATGGCTGTAGCAGAAGTGCAATCAGGACAATGCTGTGAGTTATTGGTTTCATCCGTACGGTGCTGGAGAGGTTGCCAATGGTCATGTATACGGGCCATGCTTTGTTATCGCTGGAGAAATTTGTGAGATGTGTCGAATCGGAGAAGAAGATCAGGGGAACAACAGTTTCTCCTTCTGGGAGATAATGCTAAACGTTGTCAGAACAATTTTCTTAATTCTCCAGGCAATTGACATACCTGGGTTTCCCACCACCAGTCTGCTGTGTGCATCTCATTGTATAGACGACGCCCATCGTTGCTGAAATGACACTCAGGAGCATACACTAGATCCTTCTCATATGCCTTTTGATGCAAAAGCCATTTGGCGCATAATATGATATCCCGGGAGTAAAACTCGATCGGCTTACGGTGGCTTTCATTCCATATGAAGTTTGTTGTATGTTTCATCCATGATGAATGGCCGAGGCCATCAGATATTAGGTCGATCATCTGATGGAGTATGTGTGTGGACTTTAGAGATTGTTTGACCGACTGTTGGAGCCCTGCGTCTCCCTTTAACAAATCATCAATTAGAGTCAATGTCACTCCGTGCACAATCAATATCTCCGCAAGGCGAAACTCAGTAACATCGGAAAACGGATGCCAAGGGTTGGCATGACCATGTGTGGAGTTATCTTCGGTCTTGGTGGGAACGTAGTGCAGTGGCACACCAGCATTTCGGAATGCATGTGTTACTGGAACGGATTCTGCAGGTGCCGAAGGCTCTGGTGATAGTGATTGTAGGTAATCGAGTGTATCTGGCACGGCATTATCGTTCCGAAAGAAATGGAGTGGGTTTCCATTATCCTCATTGCTCAGGCAACTCTGAACGTTTCGCTTCCGCTTTTTATCATTGATAGTTATACTCGGATGTGACCTTGAGGTAAAGTTTAAAGCCGTTCGCATCATTGCATCGAGCTCTTGGGGATGATGGTTCTCCATATGCTTAGTCCTCCAGGTATTAGAGTTGAAATGCTGGCCAATAACCTTGCAAATGAACATTCCGACATTTCGCTTCTTGGTTGATGGCATTGGCAACTTTAGACGTTGTTGATACGATTTTGTCAGTAGTTAAGAGCGAATACCTTATAATTGATTGTGGAATAACGCGTTTATTGAAAACTCTAAGATCGATGGATGGATGGCTGTTCTCGAACAGTCAATCAATGAGTCGATGAGTATGAAATGACACGCCTGAGTTTCTGAGAGTCGTTCATGGTTGCCCTGGCAACTGAAGTGGTCATTTCAGTGCTTGAAACGAAAAAGGGGTACGTACTCTAGACATCTCCATCATCATGACTGCTCACAGCCTCAAACGAAAAGGCTCCAACGATGATATGCCAACAGGCAAAATACCGACTATGTATAAGAAGTTTGCAGCAACTGCACGAGATGTCAATGCGTCAAAGCCAATCGAGCGGATGTCGAAAACCATCGGTATTCGCCGGCAGAAGTCTTCGGAGCGTGTATAGGTGAGGAGTACTTATGCAGGCGTGTCGAAGTGGTACTAACAATTTTCCAGGTTGCCTTTTCGTCGCAAGCATTAGTCGGAGTCATGGTTTTCATTGGTATTTGTATGTTTTCGAGAGCATATCGCTGGCTTAGTAGACCCTACGGACTGGGCTAGCATTTTCTGGAGTTGGCAACGCTATTCTTAATTTCTGGGTGGAGTTCTTGGAGGAAGCGCATGTTAGGGGTTTTCCCTTAGCAGGTGTATGAGGTACGGAGGATGTCCATGGCAATCTGCGTTCGGCCACCTGTCACTATGGTTGGTCGATGTCACACCCGCAGCTATCCCATCCTCTGAGAGACGAAGTCCTATGCGACATACGAGCCTATCCAATACCGAGCCCTGGCAAAGCGGAATGATTAACCCGCGCGTGGGCAGTACACCTTCTCGATCGAACAGCGATAGTCACAACACTTAGCTGGCAGATTCATCAGGCCCATACACTTAGGATGGTACGCTACTATATGCCTAGGCCCCCGATAGTTAGGGACGTCATGAGTTGATGAAGCATGATCACGCCATTGCGGGGACTTTCGGGTCAGCCGTGCATGATCATTTCGACCAGAACTACTTCACCTTATCAGCAATATGGGACAGCCGGCTAGAGCGGGGTATGCCTCTACACTATCCGGCAGGTACACGTTAGAGCTCGAGAAGAGGGACTTTACTATGGGGATAACTATACAGTCTAGGGACTCCATATGTTAACTGTGCCCCGGTAGTTAAATCTACCTGTTGAAAGCTTGTGTGTGGGTCGACTTCCCGAGTAACGGCAGATCGCAGGTGGTCTGGTCCGACATAAGCTGCAGCCCTGCAATGGGAGTAAAAGCCAGCGAGATGGGAGGTGCGATACGTGGCATAGCAGCGGCTGGTCGCAGACGCAAGTCTATGAGGGTAAACATATCCCTTGCAACCCACTATCCGATTTAACATTGAGTTGAGAGATCTAAGAGGAAGTGATGGTTCGATGAACGCGTCAGCGGTCGTTGCCGAAACCTGTTTTCTGCATAAAGCATACAGACCAGAAGAAAAGCAAACGGGCCAAGTGGCTACGTGGCCAAACCTGGCAGCATGAGGATAACCTACAGGGATGCCTCGCACTTTGGAAAGTGCCGAACGTCAAACGGAAAAGAAGCGCAACCTACCGAGATCGAGTAACCAGCCTAACGATCGGAGGCCATAGCTATCTTAGTACAAACACCGAAGTCATAGAGAGTATACGAGTAACTCGCACTATAAAAGAACCGCCTTTGCACCTGCAAAGTAAAACATCAAGCTCTAGCAGCAATCCACAGTCAGAACACACCAGCGGACAAGACACTAAAATATTATTGTTGTTTTCTACTTCAAAAATATTTATTTCTACAATATACTTTATGAATTTTTGAGACCTTGACTCTATTGTTCTTTACGCTCACGCCCTTTACGAACGAGCAATCACTCCAAGCGATTTCCGCATTGCGAGTATCTTTATCCACACGTACGATATTGAGTACGAATATTTTCACTGGTTTTACACTCGTGAACTCCCTTCCGAGTATCACAACCTCCCGGTAGAGGACTACGAGGTTCATTCCGACTACGACGACTCTGAAGACTATCTTCAGGATACCTACGACTTCTAAGGAAGTAGGCGGCCATACTTTACTCATAAGTATCCCCGTAACAGCGCATTTGATTTTTTGATTTCGGCATAAGGTTCGGTTATATACTTAATAGAAAGTCTATGTGACAGTGCTTTAAGGTGTCGCAGCAACCCTGCAAGTTGCTGCCAAGTCTTACATAATGATATAACCATATGAGTGAGATTTTGTGTTTGCAGCCAAATCAGAAGGCCTTCCGAGTAGTAAAACAATTCATAGAGTCGTTACAACAATGTAAATAGATCAAAACTTACATCCTGCTGAGTGCGACGTCTTTGGAGCATGGTGTGTTGTGAAACAGTGAGTTTAGTGTCATTTGTTATGCTTGGTTTGACGAAGGAAGTTATCCAACCATCATTTGACATCAACCTCGAACTTAGACACTCATTCACTCTTGACAATGTAAAATGTTGTCCTAACAACTTGGATGGTTGAACTGAACTACTTGGAGCATTTTAAACACAATGCGACCTTTTCATATGGTCCAACTTCAAATTTAGGTAATGATTGGTTGGATATAAACCTACAGTTTAACATGTTCAAATATCGTACCACTAGAATGACAACTTGCTTCTGCGGAACACTATTGATATATAAGAGTGCCGCCCCCAGGTGCTTGCACAATTTCATTCATCTTCCTTAAGCTTCACTCCTCATCTCCCTGGCGATATCTACCATCTCCGAGTCTGAATAACATCACGTGACTACCCCCGCATAAATTAATTATAACTTTAGCACATCGACTGAACAACATTAAAGGTTGTTTGGCCAACATCAGGTACTATCCTTTTCATGCACATCGGTATAAGGTATAATCAATCCATCACTAATTATTGTCAGATCAATTCTCAAAGTTCTTTCGCCAACCCTACTTATCTATAATGTAAGTCAAACCCTCCCATGCCCATTCATAAAAATTAATCAATCACTAATCATTGTCAGGCCAACCCCTCAAGTTGTCAGCTCAATGGCACGCAAGCAGAAACCGTCCACGGATAGCTACAAGGCAACACTGAAGCTGAACAAACTAAGCTCTTGGGCTTTACGGAACCTACATGTCCGCATTGCATTCCTGACTATGCACTATGATGCCGAACTCGAAAGCCGCGAAACTTGGCTTGAGCTCCAGTGGTAGATTATCCATTCGGGTGCCGAGACCTGGAATATTTCAAACAATTTTCTCAGTTCTTTGGACAACGCGAAGCAACACCGGAGGGACATCGTTGGTGGCTGGCTTGGAGGACCTTCTGGGGGGATATCAGAGATGAATTAAGGACATCCAGGAATTCCGCCAGCCTGTCGTGGCCTGCTGCCCGCACCAGGAACTTGCCGGGCCGACACAATACACCCCGACAAATCCTGTCGGGTATGGGGATTCCCGACGACGACACCGAGGCTTCAACTACTGGCAATGTCCCAATAACCTCACGAGATGCTCACACACCTCCTGCCCACGGAGGAGCGACAACCACACCAGCAAAACGGTTTTTCGAAAATAAGTCAACAACCACAACACCTATTGACAAACGGACACGGCGAGTCGATTCCTTACCCCTCATTACCCCCCCTACGATAGGGCATCTCTCTCATAGGACCTTTATTGTTGCTGGGTGGAAAGCTGGACCCTATACCCCCCTTTTCCCCCCCCCTGC
>MU122114.1:20451-35351 GCA_014904905.1 Wilcoxina mikolae CBS 423.85
ATGGAAGCGACCTATCCAATGGGCCATCAACAAGAAGTTTACGATGCCGAATTACTTGGAATTCTTAAAGCTGCACAAACATGCTCTCAGATATGACAACGTAATAACTTCACCAAAAGACACATATGGATCTTCACAGATAATCAAGCTGCCATACAACGTCTCAATACTTTCAAACCTGGCCCTGGACAGTCTACTTCCCTGGCACTCTCCAATATCTCCAACAACCTCCATGCACTCAAGACTACGATTACAGTACAATGGGTTCCTGGCCATACAGATGTACCTGGAAACGAACTTGCCGACAAGTTGGCAAAACAGGCCACTCTTGAAAAACCACCTACCTACTATCATACCTCCTTATCCTACCTGAAGAGGGTAACCCGAGCAGCCAAAATGCAGGAATGAGGTGAGTGGTGGATGGGACACCCAGCAAAGGGAAAGAACTATGTTGGAACTTTCCGTACCAAACCAGATCAGATCTTCACCAGTGGTAACCGCCAGTTTACCTCAACTGTTACACAATTACGAACAGGCCATGGTTACTTCCGCAGTTACCTATACAAAATACCAACAAACTCTGTTGACTCCCCACACTGTCCATGTCGCTATAGAGGTCGCCAGTCACCAGAACATCTTCTTTTAAGATCCCCCTTATATCAACGCGAAAGACAAAGAATGCAGAAAGAAATTGGTGTGGTTCACCCTCGATATCTCTGGAAGTATCTTCTATATACCGACAAAGCAATCCAACCTTTGAAACATTTTCTGCACGACACACATATAGCAACACGAAGGTGGAACTTGGGTCAATTCCGGAATGACGAATACCTTGGGCAGGGTAACAATCGGATTGTGGGTCAGGGAACTGTCAACAATGATGTGGAGGAACATCATAGCCAGAGTGGAGAGGACGATGAGAGGCAGGAGGAAGAATCCGACGGGGAAGGGGTGGTGGGATAGAATGAGCGCAGAAGAAAGGGGAAGGGTGGAGGAGGGTAAACTCCAGGGGGAGAGCCCGCATGATATGCAGGACCAGGCCGAACGAAACTGACAAATTTCTCACTATTGTACTAAGTGTGTTACAGACCACTATGATTGTTTTGGAAAATTTCTTTGTAACTAGAACAGGGGTGACAGGAGGCTGCGGAGCGGTGCTACCTAGCCAGGGGTTTTTCGTTATTCCCTTGTTTGGTTCCATTTGTTATGCTTGTTCATGGTTATTTGTTTGTACTTCACCGGACATAGCCTGCGGGCTGCATGCTGTATGATGAATAAATAAATAAATAAATAAAAACTCCTGCCCACAGTCCCACCAGCATTCATTTCGGGATTCTCCTCCCTGAGCGGGGCCTCAAACTTGACGAATCTGGGGTCCTAATCGACCTCGGCATTGGTTGAGTTGGGGTTGAGCATCAGCATTTGTACGACAACTTCGATTGGTATCAGAGAGTGAGATGGGGAGTCACACAACTTACTGACAGGACATTGAATGGCCTATGGCGTGCCGTTCTGCTAAGTTGCCCGAGCAATCCATCTTGTCCACCACAGTTGTTCTATGGGGCCCTTGCGAATCCTTTTGATGAAATCGAATGTCCTAGCACCCGAGGCTCAGATGTGACTATCGCTGGATTCTCGGAAATCATGGCAGGGACGAGGGCAACAGGGTCCAACTCGGCAACTCGGGCCAACAACAACTCTACTTGTCGTTCGCACAACTTTAAGCATCTCCTGTTGGCCCATATCGCCAGACTACAAGATGATGCAGCGGTCGCAGCCTGGCTGGAAACAGAGACATATTCTCCCCCGGCCATGCTTGTGATTCTTCATCACCCGACTATTTCCGTAAGTGGCACGGCAACTTCAGGAATCGACACGCCCATCATAGACAGCTTTGATTATATCGATGCCTCCCAATTCGCGCTCAAGGAAACAATGGAAGATGTCCCCGAATATCTTTCAGATGGTGCGAATAATGATGAGAAGGAGCCTCCAAAGTTCACAGTTCCCGCCACGATAAAAGGCTTCATTGATTGGATTGACAAAACCTACCGAGCAGTAAGGCGACTTCAGAGGTTATCGAGTCAACTCGAATCAAAGGCAAATGGATGACGGCCTCATCAATCTGCGGATAAGAATGCAATGATTGGAAACCTCGTCTGTTTTCCGCACGAATCGTGTTATCGCCACCGAATGACAGCTGAGCAGCATGCTTGGGAGAAAGCGTTGTACATTCGGCTGGATTGCTCCAAAAACTCTTACAATCGGTATTGAGTAACCAATCCTTTCCCCGAATATATTGGGGAGGATGGTGAATACATGAAGCGGGTAGACACTCCAGAATTGGACGAACACGAGGACGATGACCCCCAATGGGATTACAACAACTCCGAAAGTCGTACATTCGGTAATCCTCAGCGCTCCCAAACCCCTGACAATCCTCCGCGCAGGCCAATTGCGGACAAGCTTCCGACACCCGACCCCTCGAATGCTGACAACTTTGATGATGCCCAGCAACAGCCTCAAGATACGGGTATGGGGAGAGAAGTGGAGCAGGTTCAGTAGTCTCACAATGAGAATCCTGAGAATGGAGATAATAAGGAGGGAAATTGAACCCGTTGGCAGGACAACTTTGGGAATTGGCACAGGTTTTTTGTTTTTGGTCTTGTTTTTGGTTCTGTTTTTGGTTCTTGTCTCGTTTGGTCTTGTTTGGGTTTCCTCGATTAAGATTTTGTTTTGTTTTTGCGTCGCAGCTTGTTTCGTTCAGCTATGAGTAATATGAGAGTGGGAAGGTTCGGGCGACACTAGTAGTTGGCAAGACAATTTTGGACATTGTTAGGTTTTGTTTTTGTTGGTAGTATGTTACTGGAATGCAATCTTATAGGCTCAAACTCCGAGAGCACTCACACAAACTCTATTAGGCTGACAACCCGTAACGTTGCTCAGACAATTGTTCAAGTGGTCTAACCAAATATTCCAGTAGTAAATGTTCATGGAAATTGTATATTGTGACAGTTAGATACCGTTGGAGACGCCGCTCCGCCCGACATAAGATATCATTGTTTGAACGACTGCTGAAATTGTTGCACCATCTCAGTTCATTGACATTGACCGATATCTTCACCTCTAGGAGAAATAACCCTCGCCCATACTCACGATGTCTATCACCAGACCATCCTCCTGCAAAGTTGCTACAACATCGAATACTAAGGCTCCAGAAATCCTTAAGGTAGGTTCCGCTCAATCTAAAAGTCGAAATATCAGTGGGAAGCGCAAGGCGGTGCCACATACTACTGATCAGCAATCTAGTGGACATTCCAAACAGCCAAAAGTAGGAAACAACGGCCTGAATCGCTCGAGCAACCCAAAAGACATTGCAGTAACTCCTCCAGCAACCGACATACCTGACACCAATATTAGGGGCCTTCCGATCCATGGTTCAAGAACTCTCCAGCAATCTAATACGTTACCAGTGGTACCGACACAACACCGCTTATCAGCAGTGCCGATATCTCAAATCCAATCGTCGTCAATGATGGAGATGGTGTCCAGCCCATTACGCCAGAGAGCTGACAAACTAGACAAATTGCTACGCCAACGTGCAACATTGTCATCACCTTCGCACAAGGAAATCATTCAGAATCCTGAAGTCCCCAAAACCTCTCACAGCGTAATGGCAATTACTGACAATAAGTACCGGGCAATACTCAAACATTCAACACGAACCATCGAGTCTCGTATTCTGCAGGGGAAACCATTCCTGACCGATGAAGAAATAGCCTTGGTAATTGCCTTTACAACTCAGAGAATTGCCAGTACTAAGAAAAATCATTGCCAGGAAGTTAATGATTCATGGCAGGATGTGGAAGAGGTATACGGTTTCAAGGTTTCGTGGTATGCACACGAGAAGAAGGCCACCACATATGTAAGTGACTTCAACAATTTTCTGCGTCGCTGACTAGACTCTACAAATACATAAAATCATACCTCAACTCCGTCCGATCGTCAATAATTGGCAAAGCCAGGGCCATAGTCGGATCGCTTTACAACCTCGACAGTTGTTCCTGTGACGCTGACAAACTCTCGATCGTTCGGCATCTCCTGAAGGATGACCGATTCATTTGGATACTTGAGGATCGTGAGAAGTCATATGATGTGCGTTACCGGTATGTTTCCACTCTATCAATTTTCGAAATCGACACAACAATTCAGGACGTTGCTTCGGCATTCCGTGCCAAAGAGATACCTCATTTCCTTCATCTTCGTTTTTTTAAATGAACCCGGAAAAGGGGAGCGCTGGCCCGGGTCCAGTACAATTGGATTTGTGAGACTGTCACGTCAACTCTCATAGTGCTCACAGCAACTGCACTGCAGTGGGTACTAGAAGAGTATGTAAGAACCAAGGGCAAGACTCCTAACAGACACATGAAGCCATCCCCGCAGCTTCCATTCTCCCAGGAGAACGTCTTTCCTAAGTTTAAGTTGTTCCGTCTACTATGTGCGTTGTACTGACAATTCAAGCATTATACGTCAGGCATATGGAGTGCTGGAATGGCTTGCCTGGAAAGTATCGTGACCGAGTGAAGATTGGGATCAAGAATCAGTTAAACCGCCTGATCGTTGGCAAGCCAACTCAGCCGATTGCTCCTCTACTGCCAGTGCCTGCTCCCAACCTTGCAGCCATTAACCGTTTTCACGAGGACGACTGCGAGGTGGAGGAGGGGCCAATTCACCAATATCTTCCTGACATACCAGTTGCAAATGACTTTTGCTATATTGAAGATGGTCTGGACAACGAGGAACATTGGCTCGACGATGAGCATGATGGTGACAACCAATTCCAAGATGGCTATCGATCTGATCAAATTCGTGACTCGGATTCTCATATCGAGTATCGTGAAATAGCAGGGGAATCTCAGAGCGATCATGGGAGTCGGCCGCGCAATCGTTCAATAGTAGATGACTCAGATGACGATGGTAAGCAGCTTCCAGATGAAGAATGTCAGGTGAAGGAGCAGCTAGAAGTGGAGAAGAGCGATGAGGCGGAGGAGGAGATAGAGGAGGCGGAGGAGGCGGAGGAGGCGGAGGAGGCGGAGGAGGCGGAGGAGGCGGAGGACGGGGGTGAGGAGACAGATGGTGTGAATGGCTATGATCAGGAATAGTATTACAATGTAGAAAATTTTTATGGCAACTTTTAACGTTGTTGTGTGGCTAGAAAGTGCAATTGAACCGTATATCATCCAAATCTGCTGTAATGGCCATGTCAATTCTGAAGAATACCACGGCAGTTGGAGGCGCCGATACAAAAGTTAACATTCATCAAATGCAGCATTGGTTAGAAGTGACTGACATGAAGTGCAATGTACATTGAGTAACGAACAGAGTTGCCATGTCAATTGCCAACTTCGTACGGTATATGACATAGAGATGAGAAATGGCGATGATGGCGGAGTGTGTATGGAGCGAAGTACGAAGTTGCGCAGTCAATCAAGCCGATTGGATAATAAGTTACGTAGCGCAAAGGCGAGGTAATGCAATGTGTAATTACCTGCTCGATATCAATTGGGGATTGTCATGAGCGTGTCGTTTAATTGGGATGGCAATGTGATGAGTTGCCGTGGCAACCGGAACTACAGTTGTAACCACTAAGCCGATGACACTCGCCTAGGTAAGGGCGCAGTTGCGTTGGGAGTGTTGGAAGCGTTGGGAGCCTACCTAGGCACCTAACGCAACTCAGATATTTTGCTGATGGACGGTTGTTCGAAAGCCGATCTTAAGATCAGTAATGATTACCTTTATGGAGCTTACAAAGCTACAGGAGAAGCCACAAAAGGTGGACCATACGAGTGCAAATTTGCATGTTCCGAATCGAACAGGCGGAGATGGATGATAAGAAGTCTATTTACTTATAGGGCGAGGTGAGGTTACGTTGGAACTTTTCCTTTCTTTAAGAAAGCTTTATGTTAGATGACAACCTATGAGACTAGCAATTGAGTTCAGATTCGCAGATATACATATTTAGGACATACCGACGAAATAAGCATAATCAAAATCCAGACTACCATCAAGAGATATTTACTTATTGAATCACGATGACAATTGGAGGTATTGGGATCGATATGAAAATCAATTATCAATACGAGAATCAGCATCAGCATTCGAGAGTCGTCGATGGAACTCTGACTACAAAGAGGGGGATAATCGTACCAGATATTCCGAAACGACTCCGAATGCAAACGATTACCGTACCGAAAGTGTTGGCATGAAGTACCATTACGGTGATGTGCACCTGGCATGTGATGAGAAGTCAATGGTTTGACATCGTAACTTTGCTGAACTGAACAAATGGCCTGCATCAGAAGCAAGACATATCGAAAAAGACTACTAAAGCTCAATCGAATGGCATACAGAATGACCAAGTGTCTACGAAGCCATCTATCGAGACGTCAATATGAAGACTTCAATATCGAGCAGAGAAATCTATGACACCATGGCAGTCAGCCTGGAGGAGACGAACCGAAATCTTTGAGGTCATCTAATAGAGGCCCAAATCTGTCAGACAAAATATACCAGGGGCAAAGAGATGTTCCAGATCGGAATATGAATCATTATGGAGCACAGAATGTGCAACTTATCGGAATTACACCTTATTGGAATGTGCAGTACAACAGAACTGCACCTACATTGAATTAAGAGGACGGGAGCAGAAGTATCTAGTTAGAGGTACGAAGCTGCGATGCGGGCTTCTGGGAGTTTCCAAGAGTGCAATCGCTCCAAATCACATGTTAACTATGACTTTATATGGGATGCTTATAAATTAGATATATCAAATAATAAAGTTGCACTGCAATTGGCTGTTATCTCTTGGAACACCAAATGAAGCCATAACGATTATTGATTGACATCGCCACAGATAGCGGTGATTAACCGTATTAGACTAGATTTCAGGGTGTGCCCTCTACAGCTAGGCACGGAAGGGCATGGCATATGCGAAACTACTACTTTCATCGATTTGGAAGTCAAAGGCATGTGAATCGGAGATTGGCTGCCTTGATACACCTTGAGCGAAAGCATACTTGGTTACTTGTGATTGTGAGTACGACTTTATGGCACACATACGAGTTAGATACCGCGACTTGAACGAGCATGTACGAATGCATGTCGACATATGATGACTGCAATCGAGTGCCAAACGAGGCCGAGACAAGTCAACACTACTGGATCTGAAGTACAATAGCAACGGAAAGTTGCATCCGGATAACCGATTACGAGTCAATCTGGTGTCAATTGATGAGAAGCATATTAATACTGAGAGCAGAGGCTATCATCAATGCGGACTGCCATGTGCTTGGATATATGAAAGTACAAAGACATGGAATTGGAGAAATCATATGAATTCGAGAAGCTCTCAATAGCAGCAGCTATGACCAAAATAAGTACATTATGCAATTATGCTAGTTGACTGCTGCAGAGATGCGATAGCGGCCGTGTTGGCCATACCCTCAGATGACGTTCACAAACGCGTTCAACGAAAGAAATTGAATATGATCGATTGATTAGTCGGAAGTCGAGGTATCAACTACGATATATTGATGCCGAACGACACCCGCAAGTCGACCAATAGTATTTACGGATTCATGTACCATCGAGCTAGCACAATAGGGATCAATTATTTGGATTCGAAGATGGACTTGGAGGATTCAGGGTCAATTGGACGTTTCCTTCTCTGCTCTTCATTCTCTTCATTTCTTATGGATCTCGGCCCAGTATAAATGTCATCGGCACGGGTTTTACCACCTACCACTGGAGGTGGATTTCCCCATGCACCGAATCCACCGTGAGGTCGCCACAATGGAACCAATCAGTTGTGGGACTTATGCAGACGTAAGAAGGTGTACGCACCGAATCTTGTCTTTTGTTATATGTATATGTATATGCTGCAGCCTAGGAGGTCTGCGGATAAAGAGGGGCATGACATAATGGCGGTATCAAGTGTGCTTGGCTGCCGGGGACGGATAACTGCCCTTCATATATAATCACCTCGCGAAGTACTTTTGGCATGCTAGCGATTATCTTACTTCATACCGAATATACTACTTTATCACTGATTCCTTTTTGCAATCGTATCTATGAATATCCATCCATACGAGGACGTACGTCCTTACATATTGCAATAGTGTACTCTGTAACCACTTCTGGTGCCTCTAAGAGTGCTCTGGAAGATTTCTGTATTGCAATAGTATACTCCGTAGGTACTTGAGATGCTTCTAAGGGTACTCTGGAAGATTTTTGAAGTGCAGCAAAGTCCTCCATGGCCACTTCTGAGCTCTCTTTGGAGCTCCAGTACGTTCTAGGATCATTCAGGAGCAGCTGGATCTATTTCTTCATTTCCAGATAGAATTATGGTGTGTTACCTATTTTCAGATGAGCCTGTAATATCATATACATCTTTGACATTCATCTACTGCAGGCTGCCACTATCAACTTGAACAATATATATCCACGCTGCGTTCCAGCATCACTTCGATATAATCTTGACAAAAGAAACACAACCACCAAGAAACACAACCCCTAAGAAAAACAGTCCCCGAGAAATACAACCCCCCGAGAAACAGACTTTCACTTGAATACAGCTGCCAGGTCTTCTGTTTCCTGTCCTGCTACATCTGGTAATACATAATGAGTCGAGTGCTCAGCAGCGCTTGCAATTCATATGTCCAGATAGCTGGCCATACACTCAATGATTGCTACCTGGCGACCAGGATCAATACAATTCCGGTATCTCCATCATCTCTCATATTTATTTATTTATTTTTATTTATTCATCATACAGCATGCAGCCCGCAGGCTATGGCCGGTGAAGTACAAACAAATAACCAAGAACAAGCATAACAAATGAAACCGAACAAAGGAAAAACGAAAAACCCCTGGCTAGGTAGCACTGCCCCGCAGCCTCCTGTCACCCCTGCTCTAGTTACAAAGAAATTTTCAAAAACAATCATAGTGGTCTGTAACACACATAGTACAATAGTGAGAAATTGGTTAGTTTCATTCGGCCTGGTCCTGCATATCATGCGGGCTGTCCCCCTGGAGTTTACCCTCCTCCACCCTTCCCCTTTCTTCTGCACTCATTCTATCCCACCACCCCTTCCCCTTCGGATTCTTCCTCCTGCCTCTCATCGTCCTCTCCACTCTGGCTATGATGTTCCTCCACATAATTGTTGACAGTTCCCTGACCCACAATCCGATTGTTACCCTGCCCAAGGTATTCATCATTCCGGAAATGGCCCATGTACCACCTTCCCGTTGCTATATGTGTGTCGTGCAGAAAATGTTTCAAAGGTTACATTGCTTTGTCAGTATATAGAAGATACTTCCAGAGATATCGAGGGTGAACCACTCCAATTTCTTTCCGCGTTCTTTGTCTTTCGCGTTGATATAAGGGGCATCTAAAAAGAAGATGTTCTGGTGACTGGGGACCTCCATAGCGATATGGACAGTGTGGGGAGTCAACAGAATTTGTTGGTATTTTGTATAGGTAACTGCAGAAGTAACCATGGCCTGTTCGTAATTGTATAACAGTTGAGGTAAACTGGCGGTTACCACTGGTGAAGATCTGGTCTGGTTTGGTAGGGAAAGTTCCAACGTAGTTCTTTCCCTTTTCTGAGTGTCGCATCCACCACTCACCCCATTCCTGCATTTTGGCTGCTCGGGTTACCCTCTTAAGGTAGGATAAGGAGGTATTATATTAGGTAGGTGGTTATTCGAGAGTGGCCTGTTTTGCGAACTTGTCGGCAAGTTCGTTTCCAGGTACATCTGTATGGCCAGGAACCCATTGTACTGTAATCGTAGTCCTGAGTGCATGGAGGTTGTTGGAGATATTGGAGAGTGCCAGGAAAGTGGACTGTCCAGGGCCGGGTTTGAAAGTATTGAGACGTTGTATGGTGGCTTGGTTATCTGTGAAGATCCATATGTGTCTTTTGGTGAGGTTATTACGTTGACATATCTGAGAGCATGTTTGTGCAGCTTTAAGAATTCCAAGTAATTCGGCATCGTAAACTTCTTGTTGATGGCCCATTGGGTAGGTCGCTTCCATGACTTCTTCTCCTGTCATTTCCACAAGGGTTCCTGCCCCAATGTTTTCCTTCAACATTGATCCATCCATATAACAAACAATATTGCGGTCATCTCTTTTCGACATTGCGTACTGGATTTCGTGTGCTTTGGCTTCCTTTTCTTTTGGAAGGGGACTAATGTGTGTTTTGACTCTGCTTTCGGTCCATGGTGGGCAGACGGTGGTAGAATAGGTTTCAATCTCCGAGCTGTTTGAAATCCAGGGACTGAGAGTAGATAACGTTTCAATGAAACGTGTTTCAAATTTGCGATTATTTTGTTGCATGCTGTCCCAAGAAATCCAGGGTCCACTTGTGTTGTTGGACTCGGGAGATTCATAGAATGGAGGGAATATCGATGGGCAATGTTGTCGGATTGGATGCATTTCAGGAAATGTGAGTATTCGAATTGCGTATTTTCTTCGCATGTGATTAAGTCGTACAGCTACTGGAGGGAGAGCAGATTCGTTGTGTAAGGCTATTGTTGGTGATGTACGGAAGGCTCCAAGTATACATCGAAGAGCTGTGTTCTGAACTGTTTCAAACTTCTGGTGATACGTTGCTTGCCCTTTCCACCATACTTCAGCTCCAACGTCGCAAACAGGTATAACACATGCATTGTATAATTGGCGGACTGTGCTAGGAGTTAATCCTGACTCTGTATTGGCTAGTGATTTGAGGGCTCCAAGGGCTCTTTTGCCACTTGCGGCCTTCAGCATAACATGGTGTTTGAAGTTGATTTTCCTGTCAAACCAAATACCAATCCACCTTACCACGTCTGGGCTAATACCCTTAGTGCCAGGGGAGATAGTTGTACCATTGGGTAGGGTGATCCTTTCATCGTCTGTGGTGTCGCCGTTTCGTTTATTGTGGAAATGCATCATCTCTGACTTTGAGTCGTCAAATTGTACAGCATTGTTTGCGGCCCATTTGAAAGCTGTTCGTACAGCTGCTCCCAAGCAACGTGCACTATAGGCTTTTGATTTGCTTCGAACCACAATGGCAACATTATCAATGGATCTTGGAGTCCAGAAGCAGGGGTAGTCTGTTGTGAGTTGGTAGAAGAGAGGACTTATTTATTTATTTATTTATTTATTCATCATACAGCATACAGCCCGCATGTTATGGCCGGTGAAGTACAAACAAATAACCAAGAACAAGCATAACAAATGACACCGAACAAAGGAAAAACGAAAAACCCCTGGCTAGGTAGCACTGCTCCGCAGCCTCCTGTCACCCCTGCTCTAGTTACAAAGAAATATTCAAAAACAATAATAGTAGTCTGTAACAAACTTAGTACAATAGTGAGAAATTTGTCAGTTTCGTTCGATCTGGTCCTGCATATCATGAGGGTTCTCCCCCTGGAGTTTACCCTCCTCCACCCTTCCCCATACTCCTTCGTTCATACTATCCCCCCACACCTTCCCCTTCCGATTCTTCCTCCTGCCCCTCATCATCTTCTCCACCCTCGCTCTGATATTCTTCCACATCATCGTTGACAGTTCCCTGACCCACAATCAGATTGTTACCCTGCCAAAGGTATTCATCATCGTGGAATTGACCCAAGTACCACCTTCGTGTTGCTATATGTGTATCGTTCAGAAAATATTTCAAATGTTTCATTGCTTTCTCGGTATATAGAAGATGCTTCCAGAGATATCGAGGGTGAACCACTCCAATTTCTTTCCGCATTCTTTGTCTTTCGCGTTGATATAAGGGGCATTTCAAAAGAAGATGTTCTGGTGACTGGGGACCTCCATAGCGACATGGATAGTGTGGGGAGTCAACAGAATTTGTTGGTATTTTGTATAGGTAACTGCAAAAGTAACCATCGCCTGTTCGTAATTGTATAACAGTTGAGATAAACTGGCAGTTACCACTGGTGAAGATCTGGTCTGGTTTGGTACGGAAAGTTCCAACGTAATTCTTTCCCTTTGCTGGGTGTCGCATCTACCAATCGCTCCATTCCTGCATTTTGGCTGCTCGGGTTACCCTCTTAAGGTAGGATAAGGAGGTATGATAGTAGGTAGGTGGTTTTTCGAGAGTGGCCTTTTTTGCCAATTTGTCGGCAAGTTCATTTCCAGGTACGTCTGTATGGCCAGGAACCCATTGTACTGTAATCGTAGTCTTGAGTGCATGGAGGTTGTTAGAGATATTGGAGAGTGCCAGAGAAGTGGACTGTCCAGGGCCGGGTTTGAAAGTATTGAGACGTTGTATGGCAGCTTGGTTATCTGTGAAGATCCATATGTGTCTTTTGGTGAGGTTATTACGTTGACATATCTGAGAGCATGTTTGTGCAGCTTTAAGAATTCCAAGTAATTCGGCATCGTAAACTTCTTGTTGATGGCCCATTGGGTAGGTCGCTTCCATGACTTCTTCTCCTGTCATTTCCACAACGGTTACTGCCCCAATGTTTTCCTTCAACATTGATCCATCCATATAACAAACAATATTGCGATCATATCCTTTCAACATTGCGTACTGAATTTCGTGGGCTTTGGCTTCCTTTTCTTTTGGAAGGGGACTAATGTGTGTTTTGACTCTGCTTTCGATCCATGGTGGGCAGGCGGTGGTAGAATAGGTTTCGATCTCCGAGCTGTTTGAGATCCATGAACTGAGGGTAGATAACGTTTTAATGAGACGTGTTTCAAATTTGCGATTATTTTGTTGCATGCTGTCCCAAGGAATCCAGGGTCCACTTCTGTTACTTGATTCAGGATATTCATAAAATGGAGGGAATATCGATGGGCAACGTTGTCGGATTGGGTGCATTTCAGGAAATGTGAGTATTTGAATTGCATATTTTCTTCGCAAGTGATAAAGTCGTACAGCTACCGAGGGGAGGGCAGCTTCATTGTGCAAGGCTATTGTTGGTGATGTACGGAAGGCTCCAAGTACACAACGAAGAGCTGTATTCTGAACTGTTTCAAACTTCTGTTGATACGTTGCTTGCCCTTTCCACCATACCTCGGCCCCAAAGTCGCAAACAGATATAACACATGCACTGTATAGTTGGCGGACTGCGCTAGGAGTTAATCCTGATTCTGTATTGGCTAGTGATTTGAGGGCTCCATGGGCTCTTTTGCCACTTGCAGCCTTTAGCATAACATGGTGTTTGAAGATGATTTTCCTGTCAAACCAAATACCAATCCACCTTACCACGTCTGGGCTGATGCCCTTAGTGCCAGGGGAGATGGTTGTGCCATTGGGTAGGGTAATCCTTTCATCGTCTGTGGTATCGCTTTTTCGTTTGTTGTGGAAGTGCATCATCTCTGACGTTGAGTCGTCAAATTGTACAGCATTGTTTGCGGCCCATTTGAAAGCTGTTCGTGCAGCTGCTTCCAGGCAACGTGCATTATAGGCTTTTGATTTGCTTCGAACCACAATAGCAACATCGTCAATATAGCTTGGAGTCCAGAAGTAGGGGTATTGGGTTGTGAGTTCGTAGAAGAGAGGACTGAGATACAGGAGAAAAAGAATTGGTGATGCGGGTGATCCTTGAGGGATTCCTGTTCGGACAGGACTGTGGTCTTCCATTCTTCCATCAAATGCGAGTACTGTTGTGCGGTTGGATAAGAAATGTTCTACCCACAATAGAATTGGTATTGGGTAGCCCAGTTGTTGTAGGGTTTGGAGTAGGCAGTCTTTGGATACATTGTCAAATGCCCCACTTACATCCATAAAGTAGGCAGTGGTGATTTCTTTTGCATGCTTTCCTTGTTCAATTTCATGTGTAAGTGCCATGGCGGTATCAATAGCAGAACGTTGTCTTCGTCCTCCTATTTGATCTTTGTGTAGTAGGTTGTGTTTTTCAGCTATATATGCAAGTCGGTTTGCCATCAACTTTTCAAGGATCTTCCCAAGGCAATTGAGAAGAGCAACAGGTCGGTAGGCCTTAGGTATTGAATAATCAGGTTTTCCTGGTTTGGGAATAATTACAGTCGTTGCTTGTCACCAGCAGGTGGGATGGTATCCTGTGGTTCCGAGTAATGCAAACAGACTGTTGAATTGTTCGGTGGCTGCTAAGTAGGCATTTCGGAGACAGTGAAAGGGAAGTCCATCAGGTCCGGGGGCTTAGCGTGGTGCAGAGATAAAAATTGCTTCTTGGATTTCGGTGGGAGTAAATGTGACCCATGACAGAGTTTGTCAATTGGTGACATTATTCGGGGGAGGTGCGACTGGTGGGGGAGGGAACATTGTAGATCGGAAAAGGGCAGCCTTTTCTTCAAAATTAACAGCTGTTGTGTTGGAGAACGACAGGGGTGGTGTTCTCTGGGTTTTCCTTGGTTTGGTATAACGGCGGGCAGTGAATACTTCCGTGCCCTGTGCATTTGCTAAAAATTCAATCCACATTGATGTTTTGGAGGTGCGAATATCTCGGAAGGATTGGTTACGAACAGCTTTGAACTTGATATGATCGCTATCGAGGCGAGTTTTCTTCCACTGCTTCTGGGCTCGGTTCATATTTGTTCGGAAGATTCTGAGTTGGGGTGTCCACCAGCATTTTGAATGCGTTGTAAGTTGGAGGACAGGGGTAGATGCCTTTACTGCATCGAGAATCATGTCTCGTAGTAGTTCAGCAGATTTATCGAGGTTTGATTCGGTCGGCTGTTCGTGTAGGTATTGCCAGACCATTCGTGAGTCTTGGAAATATGTATTGAGAGTTTTGGAAAATATATCCCAATATGTTTTATTCCAGTTGTATCGTATCGTGTTGGAGTCGGTGGTAACTAGTTCAGATTCTGCCACAATATCGAATCGAATTGTTGCATGGTCTGAACCAGTTGA
>MU122114.1:36696-64328 GCA_014904905.1 Wilcoxina mikolae CBS 423.85
ATATTGGCCAAGGGGTCAGCCTGATACCTGCGGAGGGTGGCGTTGATTGCAAGTTTCAGTTGGGTAAGGTCGGCAGTGACTGGTTGATCACTGTGTCAGGCAATTACCAGTGTGCGTTGTTTTTTGGTGAGGGGGTGGGGATTGAGGGTACGTCCATTCTTATCTTACGGGGGGTCTGTCTTTGCGCATGCTGATGCAATTGCTGACCATAATGAGGGCTTTGGGGAAGTCCCTTCTGGAACTGCTGGTGTTAGTAGGTCTGGAGGTGCTGGTGGTGTATCTTTCTGTGAGGCTTGAATTTGTACAAGATATTCAACTCGTTGTCCAAGGGTGGCGATGGCGTTGAGGGCAATTTCATGTTTGGTTTCAATTGAGGCCAAGCGAGTTGCCAATTTTCGGTTTTGGGTGGTAAGGCATTTGTTGATTTTAAGAATATCCTTGTGAAGTGGTTCAAGGATAGCTTTGAATACCGTATGGATTCGGTCTTCGTCTTCGTCACTTGGATCGAATAGGTTGGTAACAGGGTTTTGATAGTCTTCATCTTCGGAATCATCATCATCGTCAGAGCTTTGGTCATCAACCTCGTCATCCTCTGGGGCATCTCCAAGATTCAGATATGCATTTCCAGAGTTTCCAATATTGAAGTTGTCCGGGTTAGTTGGTTGTTGAGGTGATGATGATGGTTGGGGTGGTCCAGAGGTTCCTCTGTTATGAGCGGAACCGATAGTCCTGCGAGTGCTAGAGCGTACACGAGAAATATTGAGCTGTGGATATGGTGAGGTCGACTGCAGCCTGCGTGAACTACCTTGTTTGCCCTTCCGTACTCTTTTAGATATGTAGCCATATGGGCTGAACTTGATACAGCTGAGGCGTCCATTGCGGAGAGTGGGTCTGAACATGGATTTGGATAGAGATGCATTCCATATGTACTGGAAGCACCAGGTGGGGGTGGTGGTGGCATAGGGTCTGACATGATTGTCTTGTCAGAGCTCACTGTATTCTATATATGTTACAGTTAATGAAACTTTCTAAGTATTTTGAAATTGTTAAAATCCGGTGTGTGAATGTTGTTATATGTGGCCTTGGTACCACCTGTACCCAGAGGGAGTTAGAACTTCACCTCCTTTGTCCTAGCAAGGTGTTAGAGCCTTGTACTAGAGCCTTTGTTTCCTCACAGCAGATACAGAGACACCCGTAGTGACAAGAGAACCTCTAAGAGGCCTGCTATGTGATGGGGCTGTAAAACCACTGCAAGAAAGGAAGTGCAACTTAACTCTGGAGGATCCACCCAAAGACTCTGGGGGTCAATGGCGGCAAAGTAGCCGGACGTCGTCGCCTACACCCTGGTAGGTCTGCTGGGCCCCGGTGGCCAATAGGTTCCAAAGAAGCGTATGTAAAAAGTACGAAATTCTGAGAATTGAGTTTTGCCAACTCAATTCTTGTCCGTTGAAGCTGAAACTTCGGCAGGGTAGACCTGGAAGTGTGTCGAGACTGCGATATCAAGGGCGTTCTGAATGGATGAGAACCTGTAGAGAAACGATGCAATTCGAAATTGTGTTTTTGGCTTCGAGAAAATTTGGCCCAGACAGTCTGGGGCTTGTAGGGAGGTATGGAGGGTTCGTTCTAAGGGCGTTCAGGGCCGCTGAATCGAATGCTGTTGTCCGTTTGTAAATCGGAGTGGATTCCGGTGAGATAGAAGGGGGGGAGGCGTAAAAAAGCGACTTTTCGATAAAATTTTGTAACTATTGCACATCTTGAGCTATTGCTCTGTAAATGCAGCGTGGGCCTCGTTTATATGTAGACTCAATGCTCCCAAAGTATGAAGTCAATTGGAAAAGAATTGGTTGTTGAATTATCGGTGGGGGCTCTTTTGCAGGGGGGGGAAAAAGAGGGGTAAGGGGCCCAGTTTTCCACCCAACAACAATTGAGGTCCTGTGAAGGAGATGCCCTATCGTAGGGGGGGTAATCAGGGGTAAGGAATCGATTCGAAGTGTCCGTTTGTCGATAGCTGTTGTGGTTGTTGACTTATGTTCGAAAAACGTTTTTGCTGGTGTTGTTGTCACGTTTGAGGCAGGAGGAAGAATTGGAAGAGGAAGGGGTGGTGAGATAGAATGAGTGCAGAAGAAAGGGGAAGGGTGGAGGAGGGTAAACTCCAGGGGGAGAGCCCACAAGATATGCAGGACCAGGCCGAACGAAACTGACAAATATCTCACTATTGTACTAAGTGTGTTACAGACCACTATGATTTTTGTTGAATATTTCTTTGTAACTAGAGCAGGGGTGACAGGAGGGTGGAGAGCGGTGCTAACTAGCCAGGGGTTTTTCGTTTTTCCATTGTTCGGTTTCATTTGTTATACTTGTTCATGGTAATTTGTTTGTACTTTACCGGCCATAGCCTGCGGGCTACATGCTGTATGTTGAATAAATCAATAAATAAATAATAGTACCTGGGAAGATGATTGTGCTATTGGGTAGTGTAATCCTTTCATCGTCTGTGGTATCGCTGTTTCATTTATTGTGGAAATGTATTATCTCTGACCTAGAGTGTTCAAATCGTACAGCATTGTTTGCGGACCATTTGAAAGCTGTTCATGCAGCTGCTTCCAGGCAATGTGTATTATGGGCTTTTGATTTGCTTCGAACCACAATGGCAATATCGTCAATGTAGCTTGGAGTGCAGAAGCAGGGGTAGTATGTTGTGAGTTTATAGAAGAGATGACTGAGATACAGGAGGATAAGAATTAGTGATGTGGATGATCCCTGAGGAATCTCTGTTCGGACAGGACTGAGGTCTTCCTTTCTTTCATAGAATCCCAGTACTGTTGTACGGCTGGATAAGAAGTGTTCTACCCACAATTGATTTTGTATCGGATAGCCCATTTGTCGTAGGGTATGGAGGAGGCGATCCTTGGATATATTGTCAAATGCACCGCTTACATCCATAAAGAGGGCAGTGGTGATTTCATTTGCTTGCTTTCCTTGTTCAATTTCATGTGTAAGTGCCATGGCAGCATCAATAGCAGAACATTGTCTTTTTTCCCTATTTGATCTTTGTATAGTAGGTAGTATTCTTTAGCCATATATGCAAGACAGTTTGCCATCAGCTTTTCGAGTATCTTTCCAAGGCAATTGTGAAGAGCAACCGGTCGGTAGGCCTTTGGTATTGAATAATCTGGTTTTCCAGGTTTGGACATAATCACAGTCGTTGCTTGATATCAGCAGGTAGGGTGGTATCCTGTCGTTCCGAATAACGCAAACAGACTGTTGAATCGTTCGGTGGCTACTATGTAAGCATTTCGGATACAGTGAAAGGGAAGTCCATCTGGTCTTGCATGGTACAGATGTAAAAATTGCGTGTTTGATTTCGGTAGTGGTTACTGTAACCCATGGCAGGGTTTGTCAATTGCGGACATCAGTCGGGGGAGGTGCTACTGATAGTGAACGGAACATTGTAGATCGGAAAAGGGTAGCCTTTTCTTCAAAAGTAACAGCTGTTACGTTAGAGAATAATTGGGGTGGTATTCTCTGGGTTTTCCTAGGTTTCGAATAACGGAGGGCAGTGAATATTTCGGTGCCTTGTGCATTTGCTAAAAATTCAATCCACATTGATATTTTGGAGGTGCGAATATCTCGGAAGTATTGGTTGCGAACAGCTTTGAACTTGATATGATCGCTATCGAGGCGAGTTTTCTTCCACTGCTTCTGGGCTTGGTTCATATTTGTTCGGGAGATTCTGAATTGGGGTGTCTACCAGCATTTTGAATGCGTTGTAAGTTGGAGCACAGTGTTAGATACCTTTACTGTATCAAGAATCATGTCTCGTAGTAGTTCAGCAGATTTATCAAGGTTTGATTCAGTCAACTATTCATGCAGGTATTGCCAGACCATTTGTGAGGCATGGGAAAGTGTATTGAAAGTATTGTAAAATATGTCCCAATCTGTTTTATTCCAGTTGTATCGTATCGTGTTGGAATCGGTGGAAACTATTTCAGATTCTGCCACAATATCGAATCGAATTGTTGCATGGTCTGAACCTGTTGAAGCGTTGTCATCCACTACCTAGTTTATTACTGAGTCATGGATAGCCTGTTATTTAAAGGCAAGGTCGACAATAGAGGTTCCCTTATCAGTTCGGTAGTAGTATGTTGGGGTGTCTGGTTTATTGAGGAGGGAAAAGTTGTTCATTCCTACGATCTGAACAATTTCCTCTACGTGTTTGGAGGTTTTGATTTGTGAATTCCACCATGAATGATGGGCATTCATATTACCAGCAATAATACATCGTTCAGGTAATGGAATATTGGTAAGTCTTCTTGGGATGGTATAGAGGTTGGATGATCCTTCATGTTCATTATAAATATTGAGGACTGTGATCGGTGGAATTGAGGGAGTTAATATTTCAAGGACTTGAATATCTGGATCCTGGCTGATATCGATACATGGGGGGCATTTGATATAGGGGTTGTTTTTGGCCACATACGCAATTGTCCTATTGTATTTTCTTAAGTTTTTGGGTGGTATCAGAAGCTCAAATTCTGGGTGTGTTGTAATGAATGTGTTGTCTGGGTTGAATCCAGGTTTTTGAAGTAAAAGAAGGTTGGCCGTTCCAACTGCAAAGTCAAGAAGTGTATTGATAACTAAGTGGGAACGGTTGCAATTATATTGTATAATTCGAATTATGGTTGATGAATAAGAAGGGTGTTTAGACATGGGTGGGCGCTGGATGGTCTTTCATAAACTTGGCTCGTGCTTTGGCACGGAGGGTGGTGATTGTTGGAAATTTGGAATTTGTGGCCCGATAATTTCCCTTGCAGTTGGAACATTTGAGAATATCATGTTTGCATTGTTTCCCTTTGCTGGGACATGATCTATATGAGTGGGAAGTGGTAGTGTGAGGTTTGGCACATATATTACATATGGAAGGTTATTTGCATCGAAGGTAGGAATGGCCTAATTGTTGACAATTAGTACATTGATCGGTTGGTCGGGATACCACATATCGTTCAGCCTTGGGGGTTTTTCCCTCTACTTGAACTCCGTGGTTTTGTATATGCTTTGCTGCATGTTCAGTGCAGACTGCAATAACCATTGTGGTTGCTTTTTTATAAGGTCATGTCTCTGGCTTAGTCAGAGATTATGGTAAGGTTGTGAACTTGATATGATTGTTGTTCATCTCGATATCTTCTTTCAACAATTGCATTCCCGTTTCACACTTAGAAAACATATTAATATCGATGGAATGAACCATCATTTTGATTCAGGTTTCTTGTTTTTTGAGACACTGGACATTTGTATCAACTGAGCAAACTGTTTCCTCAATAGCAGCGTTGTAAGGAAGTACTAATCAAACAGGGCATGCATCAGCAGTAAGGACGACCAGATTGTTTTTGTGGTTTGCGGAAACATGGCCGATGTTGGGCAAGGGGTCAGCCTGACACCTGTGGAGGGTGGCCTTGATTGCAAGTTTAAGTTGTGTAAGATTGGCAGTAACTGGTTGATCACTGAGTCGGGCAATTACCAGTGTGCATTGTTGTTTGGTGAGGAGGCAGGTGTTGAGGGTATATCCATTCTTGTCTTTCGGGGAGTCTCTCTTTGCACATGCTGATGCAATTGCTGACCATAATGTGGGCTTTGGGGAAGTCCCTTCTGGGACTGCTGGTATTAGTAGGTCTGGAGGTGCTGGCGGTGTATCTTTCTGTGACGCTTGAATTTGTACAAGCTATTCGATTCGTTGTCCAAGGGTGGCGATAGTGTTGAGGGCAATTTCATGTTTGGTTTCAATTGAGGCCAAGCGAGTTGCCAATTTTCGGTTTTGGGTAGCAAGACGTTTGTTGATTTTAAGAATATCCTTTTGAAGTGGTTCAAGGATAGATTTGAAGATCTTATGGATTTGGTCTTCGTCATCGTCACGGGGATCCAATAGGTTGGTAATGGGGTTTTGATAGTCTTCATTTTCGCAATCATCATCATTGTCAGAGCTTTACTCATCAATCTCATCATCCTCTGGGACATCTGCAAGATTCAGATCTGCATTCTCAGAGTTTCCGATATTCATGTTGTCCGGGTTGGTTGGTTGTTGAGCTGGAGATGATGGTTGGGTTGGTCCAGAGGTTGCGCTGTTATGAGCTGAACCGATAGTCCTACGAGTGGTGGAGTGTACATGAGAAATATTGACCTGTGGATATGGTGAGGTCAACTGCAGTCTGCGTGAACTACCCTGTTTGCCCTTCCGTCCTCGTTTAGATATGTAGCCAGTTTGGACTGTACTTGATACAGCTGGGGCGTCCATTGCAGAGAGTGGGTCTGATCTTGGATTTGGATAGAGATGCATTCCATATGTACTGGAAGTACCAGGTGGGGGTGGTGGTGGCATAGGATTTAACATGATTGTCATGCCAGAGCTCACTGTATTCTATATATGTTACAATTGTTGTAATTTTCTAAGTATTTTGAAATTGGTAAAATCCGACGTGTGAATGTTGTTATATGTGGCCTCAGTACCACCTGTACCCACAGGGGGTTGGAGCTTCACCTCCTTTGTCCTAGCAAGGTGTTGGAGCCTTGTACTATTGCCTTTGCTTCCTCATAGCAGATACAGAGACACCCGTAGCGACAAGAGAACCTCTAGGAGTCCTGCCATGTGATGGAGCTGTAAAACCACTGCAAGAAAGGAAGTGCAACTTATCTCTGAAGGATTCACCCAACGACTCTGGGAGCCAATGGTGGCAAAGTAGCCAGATGTCGTTGTCCACACCCTTGTAGGTCTGCTGCGCCCCGCTGGCCAATAGGTTCCAAAGAAGGGTATGTAAAAAGTGCGAAAATTTGAGAATCGAGTGTTGCCAACTCATCAGTTCTCCGATTAGGCTGCAACCTCGGCAGGGTAGACCTGGAGGTGTATCGAGACTGTGATATCAAGGGTGTTCCGAACGAACGAAAGCTCGTAGAGAAACGATGAGATTCGTAATCGTGTTTTTGAGTTCGGACAATTTTGGCCCAGACAGTCTGGGGTTTGTAGAGAGGTATGGAAGGTACGTTTTATGGGCCTTTAGGTCCGTTGAATCGAATGCCGTTGTCTGTTTGTTAATCGTTGTTGACTCTGAAGAGATTCAAGGGGGGGAGGTGTGAAAAAGCGACTAATCGAAGAATTTTGGTAACCATTTCAAATCTTGAGCTATTGGTCTGCAAATACAGCGTGGGCCTCGCTCATATGCAGACTCAATGCTCCCAAAGTATGAAGTCAATTGGAACAGTATTGTTTATTGAATTATCAGTGGGGGCTCTTTTGCAGGGGGAGAAAAAACAGGGGTAAGGGGCCCAGATTTCCACCCAACAACAATAGAGGTCCTGTGAAAGAGATACCCTATCGTAGGGGGGGTAATCAGGAGTAAGGAATCGATTCGCAGTGTCCGTTTGTCGACAGCTGTTGTGGTTGTTGCCTTATTTTTCGTGAGTCAACAGAGTTTGTTGATATTTTGTATAGGTAACTGTGGAAGTAATCATGGCCAGTTCGTAATTGTGTGACAGTTGAGGTATACTGGCCGTTACTACTGGTGAAGACCTGGTCTGGTTTGGTATGGAAAGTTCCAACATAGTTCTTTCTGTTTGCTGGATATCGCATCCACCACTCACCCCATTCCTACATTTTAGCTGCTCGGGTTACCCTCTCAAGGTAGGATAAGGACATATGATAGAAGGTTGGTATTTTTTCGAGAGCAGCCTGTTTTGCCAACTTGTTGCCAAGTTTGTTTCCAGGTACATCTGTATGGCCAGGAACCCATTGTACTGTGATCGTAGTCTTGAGTACATAGAGGTTGTTGGAGATATTGGAGAGTGCCAGGAAAGTGGACAGTCCAAGACCGAGTTTGAAAGTATTGAGACGTTACACAGCAGCTTGGTTGTCTGCGAAGATCCATATGTATCTGTTGATGATATTATGACATTGACATATCTGAAAGCTTGTTTGTGCAGCTTTCAGAATTCCAAGTATTTTGGTGTCGTAAACTTCTTGTTGATGGCCCATTGGGTAGGGCGCTTCCATGACTGCTTCTCCTGTCATTTCCACAACGGTTCCTGCCCCAATGCTTTCCTTCAACATTGATCGATCCGTATAACAAACAATATTGCGGTTATGTTTTTTCAACATTGCATACTGGGTTTGGTGTGCTTTGCCTTCCTTTTCTTTTGAAAGAGGACTAATGTATGTTTTGACTCTACTTTCGATCCATGGTGGGCAGGCGGTGATTGAATTGATTTCGATCTCCAAGTAGTTTGAGATCTATGTACTCAGAGTAGGTAACGTTTCGATGAGACATATTTCAAATTTGCGATTATTTTGTTGCATGATGTCCCAAGGAATCCAGGGTCCACTTGTATTACCGGACTCAGGTGATTCATAGTATGGAGGGAATGTCAATTGGCAACGTTGTCGGATTGGATGCATTTCAGGAAATGTGAGTATTCGAATTGCATATTTTCTTCGCATGTGATTAAGTCATAAAGCTACTGGGGGGAGGGCAGATTCGTTGTGTAAGGCTATTGTTGGGAATGTACGGAAGGCTCCCAGTATACATCAAAGAGCTGTATTCTGAACTCTTTCAAACTTCTGTTGATACGTTGGTTGCACTTTCTACCATACTTCGGCCCCAGAGTAGCAAACAGGTATAACACATGCATTGTATAGTTGGAGGACTGTGCTAGGAGTTAATTCTGATTCGGTATTGGCTAGTGATTTGAGGGCTCCAATGGCCCTTTTGCTGCTTGCGGTCTTCAGCATAGTATGGTGTTTGAAGTTGATTTTCCTGTCAAATCAAATACCAATCCACCTTACCACGTCCGGGCTAATACCCTTAGTACCAGGGGAGATGGTTGTGCCATTGGGTAGGGCAATCCTTTCATCGTCTGTGGTGTCGCCGTTTAGTTAATTGTGGAGATGCATCATCTCTGACTTTGAGTCGTCAAATCGTACAGCATTGTTTGCAGCCCATTTGAAAGCTGTTCGTGCAGCTGCTTCCAGGCAATGTGCATTATAGGCTTTTGATTTACTTCGAACCACAATGGCAACATTGTTAATGTAGCTTAGAGTCCACAAGCAGGGGTAGTATATTGTGAGTTTGTAGAAGAGAGGACTAAGATACAGGAGGAAAAGAATTGGTGATGTGGGTGACCCTTGAGGGATCCCTGTTCTGACAGGACTGAGGTCTTCCTTTCATCCATCAAATGCCAGTGCTGTTGTGCGGTTGGATAAGAAGTGTTCTACTCACAATTGAATTGGTATTGGATAGCCCACTTGTCTTAGGATTTGGAGGAGGCGATCTTTGGATACATTGTCAAATGTGCCACTTACATCCATAAAGAGGACAGTGGTGATTTCTTTTGCTTGCTTTTCTTAATCAATTTCATGTGTAAGTGCCATGGCAGCATCAAAGCGACAACCGCACCAGCAAAACCTATTTTCGAAAATAAGTCAACAGCCACAACAGCTATTGACAAACGGACACCACGAATCGATTCCTTACCTCTGATTACCCCCCCTACGATAGGGCATCTCTCTCATAGGACCTTTATTGTTGCTGGGTGGAAAGCTGGACCCTATACCCCCCTTTTCCCCCCCCTGCAAAAAGGACCCCACCGATTATTCAACAACCAATTCTTCTCCAATTGACTCCATACTTTGGGAGCATTGTGTCTACATATAGACGAGGCCCACGCTTCAATTTCAGACCAAAAGCTAAAGATTTGCAATAGTTTCACAAATTCATCGAAAAGTCGCTTTTTCACAGCTCCCCCCCCTCTATCTCAGCAGAACCAACACCGATTCACAAACAGACAACGGCATTCGATTCAGCAGCCTCCAAAGCCCTTAGAACGAACCATCCATACCTCTCTACAAGCCCCAGACTGTCTGGGCCAAATTATCTCGAAGCCACAAAAACGTTTTCGATTCTCATCGTTTCTCTATGAGTTATCATCTGTTTCGAATGCCCTTGAGATCACAGTTTCTATACACTTCCAGGTCTACCCTGCCGAGGTTTCAGCATAATTGGACGAGAACTAAGTTTACTACAACCGATTTCCGATTTTCGATTTTCGATTTTCGATTTTTGATTTTCGATTTTTGATTTTCGATTTTTCGCATTTTTTACATACCCCCTTTGGAACCTATTGGCCAATGGGGCCCAGCAGACCCAGCAGGGTGTAGGTGATGATGTCCGGCTACTTTGCCGCCATTGACCCCCAGAGTCTTTGGGTGAATCCTCCAGAGTTAAGTTGCACTTCCTTTCTTGCAGTAGTTTTACAGTCCCATTATTGGGTGTCTCTGTATCTGCTGTGAGGAAGCAAAGGCTCTAGTACAAGGCTCCAACACCTTGCTAGAACAAAGGAGGTGAAGCTCTAACCCCCTCTGGGTACAGGTGGTACCGAGGCCACATATAACAACATTCACACGTCGGAATTTACCAAATTCAAATACTTAGAAAATTACAATAACTGTAACATATTTAGAATACAGTGAGCTCTGGCAAGACAATCATATCAGAACCTATGCCACCACCATCCCCACCTGGTGCTTCCAGTACATACGGAATGCATCTCTACCCAAATCCAAGTTCAGATCCACTCTCCGCAATGGATGTCCCAGCAGTATCAATTACAGCGCATACAGGCTATATATCTAAAAGAGGACGGAAGGGCAAATACGGCAGTTCACGCAGGCTGCAGTCGACCTTACCATACCCACAGCTTAATATTTCTCGTGCACGCTCCAGCACTCGTAGGACTATCGGTTCAGCTCACAACAGAGCAACCTCTGGACCACCCCAACCATCATCTCCACCTCAACAACCAACCAACCCGGACAACTTGAATATTGGAAACTTGGAAATGCAGATCTTAATCTTGGAGATGCCCCAGAGGATGACGAGATTGATAACCAAAGCTCTGACGATGATGATGATTCCGAAGATGAAGACTATCAAAACCCCATTACCAACCTATTGGATCCCAATGATGAAGACGAAGACCGAATCCATAAGGTATTGAAAGCTATCCTTGAACCACTTCACAAGGATATCCTTAAAATCAACAAACGCCTTACCACCCAAAACTGAAAATTGGAAACTCGCTTGGCCTCAATTGAAACCAAACATGAAATTGCCCTCAACACTATCGCCACCCTTGGACAACGAGTTGAATATCTTGTACAAATTCAATCCTCACAGAAAGATGCACCTCCAGCACCCCCAGGCCTACAAACACCAGCAGTCCCAGAAGAGACTTTCCCAAAGCCCACATTATGGTCAGCAATTGCATCAGCATGCGCAAAGACAGACCTCCCGAATGACAAGAATGGACGTACTCTCAACCCCCGCCCCCTCACCAAAAAACAACGCACACTGGTAATTGCCCGACACAGTGATCAACCAGTCACTACCGACCTTACCCAACTGAAACTTGCAATCAACGCCACACTCCGCAGGTGTCAGACTGACCCCTTGGCCAATATCGGCCATGTTTCCGCAAACCACAAACACAATCTGGTCCTCCTTACTGCTGATGCATGCCCTGTTGAATTAGTACTAGCTCACAAAGCTGCTATTGAGGAAACAGTTTGCTCAGTTGATACAAATCCCCAGAGTCTCAAAAAACAAGAAACCTGGATCCGAATGATGGTTCATTCCATCAACATTATTTTTTTTCCCGAATGTGAAATGGGAATTCAATTGTTGAAAGAAGATATTGAGATGAACAACAATCATATCAAGCTCACAACCCTATCACGATCTCCGACTAAACCAGAGATACGACCTTATGGAAAAGCAACCACAATGGATATTGCAGTCCGCACTGAACATGAAGCAAAGCCTATACAAGACTATGGAGTTCAAGTAGATGGAAAAACACGCAAGACTAAATGATATGTAGTATCACGACCAACCGATTAATGTACTAATTTTCAACAATTAGGCCATTCCTACCTTCAATTCAAACAACCTGCCATATGTAATATATGTGCCTAACCTCACACTACAACTTTCCACTCATGTGGATCATGTCCCAGCAAAGGGAAACAATACGACCATGATATTCTCAACTGTTCCAACTGCAAGGTAAATCATCAGGCCAACGATTCCAAATACCCAACAATCACCACCCTCCGTGCCAAAGCACGAGTCAAGTTTATGAAAGAACATACAGCCCCCATCCATTTTTAAACAACCTTCTTATTCATCAACCAAAATTCGAATTATACAACATAATTGCAACTGTTCCTCCTTAGTTATCAATACACTTCTTGACTTTGCAGTTGGAACGGCCGACCTTCTTTTACTTCAAGAACCTGGATTCAACCCAGACAACACATTCATTTCAACACACACAGGATTTGAGCTTCTGATACCACCTAAAGACTTAAGAAAACACAATAGGACTATTACCTATGTGGCCAAAAACAACCCCTATATCAAATGCTCCCCACGAACCGACATCAGCCAGGATCCAGATATTCAAGTACTTGAAATATCAACTCCCTCAATTTCACCAATCACAGTCTTCAATATTTATAATGAACATGAAGGATCCTCCAACCTCTACACCATCCCAAGAAGCTTCACCAATATCCCATTGCCTGAACGATGTATTATTGCCAGTGATATGAATGCCCATCATTCATGGTGGAATTCACAAATCAAAACACCCAAACGCGCAGACGAAATTGTTCAGATCATGGGAAGGAACAACCTTTCACACCTCAATGAAACGGACACCCCAACATACTATTACCGAACTGGTAAGGGAACCTCTGTTATCGACCTTGCCTTTACATCACAGGCGATCCATGACTCAGTTATAAACTGGACAGTGGACGACAATGCTTCAACTGGTTCAGACCATGCAACAATTCGATTCGATATTGTGGCAGAATCTGAACTAGTTACCACCGACTCCAACACGATACGATACAACTGGAACAAAACAGAATGGGATATATTTTCCAAAACTCTCAATACACTCTCCCAAGCCTCACGAATGGTCTGGCAATACCTACACGAATAGCCGACCGAATCAAACCTCGATAAATCTGCTGAACTGCTACGAGACATGATTCTCGATGCAGTAAAGGCATCTACACCTGTCCTCCAACTTACAACGCATTCAAAATGCTGGTGGACACCCCAACTCAGAATTTCCCGAACAAGTATGAACCGAGCCCAGACGCAGTGGAAGAAGACTCGCCTCGATAGCGACCATATCAAGTTCAAAGCTGTTCGCAATCAATACTTCCGAGATATTCGCACCTCCAAAACATCAATGTGGATTGAATATTTAACAAATGTACAAGGCACCAAAATATTCACTGCCCTTCGTTATACCAAACCAAGGATAATCTTGAGAACACCACCCCTGTCATTCTCCAACATAACAGCTGTTACTTTTAAAGAAAAGGCTCCCCTTTTCCGATCTACAATGTTCCCTCCACCACCAGTAGTACCTCCCCCGACTGATGTCCGCAATCGACAAACCCTGCCATGGGTTACATTTACCCCTACCGAAATCAAACAAGCAATTTTTGCCTCCGCACCACACAAAGCCCCCGGACCAGATGGACTTCCCTTTCACTGTCTTCGAAATGCTTACTTAGCAGCAACTGAACAATTCAACAGTCTGTTTGCATTACTCGGAACCACAGGATACCACCCCACTTGCTGGCGACAAGCAACAACTGTGAGTATCTCCAAACCTGAAAAACCAGATTATTCAATACCGAAGGCCTACCGACCTGTTGCTCTTCTCAATTGCCTTGGGAAGATCCTTGAAAGGTTGATGGCAAACCGCCTTGCATATATGGCTGAAGAATACAACCTTGTACACAAAGATCAAATAGGGGGACGAAGACAACGTTCTGCTATTGATGCTGCCATGGCACTTACACATGAAATTGAACAAGGAAAGCAAGCAAAAGAAATTACCGCTGCCCTCTTTATGGATGTAAGTGGTGCATTTGACAATGTAACCAAAGATCGCCTTCTCCAAACCCTACGACAAATGGGCTATCCAATACCAATTCAATTGTGGGTAGAACACTTCTTATCCAACCGCACAACAGAACTGGCATTCGATGGAAGAAAGGAAGTCCTCAGTCCTGTCCGAACAGGGATCCCTCAAGGATCACCCGCATCACCAATTCTTTTCCTTCTGTATCTCAGTCCTCTCTTCTACGAACTCAAAACACACTACCCCTGCATATGGACTCCAAGCTACATTGACGATGTTGCTATTGTGGTTCGAAGTAAATCAAAAGCCTATAATGCACGTTGCCTGGAAGCAGCTGCACGAACAGCTTTCAAATGGGCCGCAAACAATGCTGTACAATTTGACGTCTCAAAGTCAGAGATAATGCATTTCCACAATTAACGAAACGGCGACACCACAGACGATGAAAGGATTACCCTACCCAATGGCACAACAATCTCCCCTGGTACTAAGGGTATTAGCCCGCACGTGGTAAGGTGGATTGGTATTTGATTTAACAGGAACATTAACTTCAAACACCATAATATGCTGAAGGCCGCAAGTGGCAAAAGAGCCCTTGGGGTCCTCAAATCACTAGCCAATACAGAAACAGGATTAACTCCCAGTGCAGTCCGCCAACTCTACAATGCATGTGTTATACCTGTTTGCGACTTTGGGGCCAAAGTATGGTGGAAAGGGCAAGCAATGTATCAACAGAAGTTTGAAACAGTTCAGAACACAGCTCTTCGATGTATACTTGGAGCCTTCCGTACATCACCAACAATAGCGTTACACAACAAATCTGCCCTCCCTCCGGTAGCTGTACGACTTAATCACATGCGAAGAAAATACGCAATTCTAATACTCACATTTCCTGAAATGCATCCAATCCGACAACGTTGCCCATCGACATTTCCTCCATTCTATGAATCTGTAGAGTCCAACAATATAAGTGGACCCAGGATTCCTTGGGGCAGCATGCAACAAAATAATCGCAAATTTGAAACACGCCTTATTGAAACGTTATCTACTCTCAGTCCCTGGATTTCAAACAGCTCGGAGATTGAAACCTATTCTAACACCATCTGCCCACCATGGATCGAAAGCAGAGTCAAAACACACATTCGTCCCCTTCCAAAAGAAAAGGAAGCCAAAGCCCACGAAACCCAGTACGCAATGTTGAAAGAAGATAACCGCGATATTGTTTGTAATACGGATGGATCAATGTTGAAGGAAAACATTGGGGCAGAAACTGTTGTGGAAATGACAGGAGAAGAAGTCATGGAAGTGACCTACCCAATGGGCCATCAACAAGAAGTTTACGATGCCGAATTACTTGGAATGCTTAAAGCTGCACAAACATGCTCTCAGATATGCCAACGTAATAACCTTACCAAAAGATACATATGGATCTTCACAGATAATCAAGCTGCAATACAATGTCTCAATACTTTCAAACCTGGCCCTGGACAGTCCACTTCCCTGGCACTCTCCAATATCTCCGACAACCTCCATGCACTCAAGACTACGATCACAGTACAATAGATTCCTGGCCATACAGATGTACCTGGAAACGAACTTACCGACAAGTTGGCAAAAAAGGCCACTCTCGAAAAACCACCTACCCACTATCATACCTCCTTATCCTACCTTAAGAGGGTAATCCGAGCAGCCAAAACGTAGGAATGGGGTGAGTGGTGGATGCGACACTCAGCAAAGGGAAAGAACTACGTTGGAACTTTCCGTACCAAACCAGATCAGATCTTCACTGGTGGTAACTGCCAGTTTACCTCAACTGTTACACAATTACGAACAGGCGATGGCTACTTCCGCAGTTACCTATACAAAATACCAACAAACTCTGTTGACTCCCCACACTGTCCATGTCGCTATGGAGGTCCCCAGTCACCAGAACATCTTCTTGTTAGATGCCCCTTATATCAATACGAAAGACAAAGAATGCGGAAAGAAATAGGAGTGTTTCACCCTTGATATCTCTGGAAGTATCTTCTATATACCGACAAAGCAATGCAACCTTTGAAACATTTTCTGCACGACACACATATAGCAACGGGAAGGTGGTACCTGGGCCAATTCCGGGATGATGAATACCTTGGGCAGGGTAACAATCGGATTGTGGGTCAGGGAACTGTCAACAATGATGTTGAGGAACATCATAGCGAGAGTGGAGAGGACGATGAGAGGCAGGAGGAAGAATCGGAAGGGAAAGGGGTGGTGGGATACAATGAGCGCAGAAGAAAGGGGAAGGGTGGAGGAGGGCAAACTCCAGGGGAAGAGCCTGCATAATATGCAAGACCAGGCTGAACGAAACTGACAAATTTCTCACTATTGTACTAAGTGTGTTACAGACCACTATGATTGTTTTTGAATATTTCTTTATAACTAGAGCAGGGGTGACAGGAGGCTGCGGAGTGGTGCTACCTAGCCAGGAGTGTTTCGTTTTTCCTTTGTTCAGTTTCATTTGTTATGCTTGTTGATGGTTATTTGTTTGTACTTTACCGGCCATAGCCTGCGGGCTGCATGCTGTATGATGAATAAATAAATAAATAAATAAATGGCGGCATCAATAGCAGAACATTGTCTTCATCCCCCTATTTGATCTTTGTGTAGTAGGTTCTATTCTTCAGCCATATATGCAAGTTGGTTTGCTATCAGCTTTTCGAGTATCTTGCCAAGGCAATTGAGAAGAGTAACAGGTCAGTAGGCCTTCGGTATTGAACAGTCAGGTTTTACAGGTTTTGGGAATAATGACCGTTGTTGCTTGTCGCCAGCAGGTGGGATGGAATCCTGTGATTCCAAGTAATGCAAACAGACTGTTAAATTGTTCGGTGGCTTCGAAGTAGGCATTTCGGAGACAGTTGAAGGGAAGTACATCAGGTCCATGGGCTTTGCGAGGTGCAGAGGTAAACATTGCTTCTTTGATTTCAGTAGGGATAAATGTGACCCATGGTAGGGTTTATCGATTGCGGATATCAGTCGGGGGAGGTGCTACTGGTGGGGGAGGGAACATTGTAGATCAGAAAAGAGCAGCCTTTGTTTCGAAAGTAATAGCTGTTATGTTCGAGAATGACAGGGGTGGTGTACTCTGGGTTTTTCTTGGTTAGGTATAACAGAGGGCAGTGAATATTTCAGTGCCTGGTGTGTTTGCTAAATATTCAATCCACATTGATGTTTTAGAGGTACAGATATCTCAGAAGTATTGGTTGTGAACAGCTTTGAACATGATATGATCGGTGTCAAGGCGAGTCTTCTTCCACTGCTTCTGGGCTTGGTTCATATTTGTTTGGGAGATTTTTAGTTGGGGTGTCCACCAGCGTTTCGAATGTGTTGTGAGTTGGAGGACAGGGATAGATACCTTTACTGCATCAAGATTCATGTCTCATAGTAATTTGGCAGATTTTGAAGGATTGATTCATTGAGCTGTTCGTGTAGGTATTGCCACACTATTCATAAGGTATGAGAGAGTGTATTGAGAGTATTTGAAAATATGTCCCAATCTGTTTTATTCCAGTTGTATCGTCTCGTATTGGAATTGGTGGTAACTAGTTCAGATTCTGCAACAATATCGATTCCAATTGTTGCATGGTCTGAACCGATTGAAGCATTGTCATCCACTGTCCAGTTTATAACTGAGTCGTGGATAGCCTGTGATGTAAAGGCAAGGTCAATAATAGAGGTTCCCTTGCCAGTTTATATATTTATTTATTTATTCATCATACAGCATGCAGCCCGCAGGCTATGGCCGGTGAGGTACAAACAAATAACCAAGAAAAAGCATAACAAATGAAACTGAACAAAGGAAAAACGAAAAAACCCCTGGCTAGGTAGCACCGCTCCGCAGCCTCCTGTCACCCCTGCTCTAGTTACAAAGAAATATTCAAGAAATTATTGTGGTCTGTAACACACTTCGTACAATAGTAAACAATATGTCAGTTTCGTTCAGCCTGGTCCTGCATATCATGCGGATTCTCCCCCTGGAGTTTACCCTCCTCCACCCTTCCCCTGTCTCCTTTTCTCATTCTATCCCATTACATCTACCCCCACCAATTCTTCCTCACACTCCTCATCATCCTTTCCACTCTCCCCCGGATGTTCCTCCTCCTCGTTGTTGACAGTTTCCTGACCCGCAATCCGATTGTTACCCTACCCAAAGTATTCATCATCGCGGAATTGACCCAGGTACCACCTTCGTGTTGCTATATATGTGTCGTTCAGAAAATGTTTCAAAGGTTTCATTGCTTTGTCAGTATATAGAAGAGGCTTCCAGAGATATCGGGGGTGAACCATTCCAATTTCTTTCGGCATTCTTTGTCTTTCGCGTTGATATAAGGGGCACCTCAAAAGAAGATATTCTGGTGACTGAGGACCTCCATAGTGATATAGACAGTGTGGGGAGTCAACAGAGTTTGTTGGTATTTTGTATAGGTAACTGCGGAAGTAACCATGGCCTGTTCTTAATTGTGTGACAGTTGAGGTAAACTGGCGGTTACCACTGGTGAAGATCTGGTCTGATTTGGTACGGAAAGTTCCAACATAGTTCTTTCTCTTTGCTGGGTGTCGTATCCACCAATCTCCCCATTCCTGCATTTTGGCTGCTCGGGTTACCCTCTTGAGATAGGATAAGGAGGAATGATAGTAGGTAGGTGGTTTTTCGAGAGTGGCCTTTTTTGCCAACCAGTTGGCAAGTTCATTTCCACGTACATCTGTATGGCCAGGAACCCATTGTACGGTGATCGTAGTCTTGAGTGCATGGAGGTTGTTGGCGATATTGGAGATTGCCAGGGAGGTGGACTGTCCAGGGCCGGATTTGAAAGTATTGAGACGTTGTATGGCAGCTTGCTTGTCAGTGAAGATCCATATGTGTCTTTTGGTGAGGTTATTACGTTGACATGTCTGAAAGCATGTTTTTGCAGCTTTAAGAATTCCAAGTAATTCGGCATCATAAACTTCCTGTTGATGGCCCATTGGGTAGGTCGCTTCCATGAGTACTTCTACTGCCATTTCCACAACGGTTCCTGCCCCAATGTTTTCCTTCAACATTGATCCATCCGTATAACAAACAATATTGCGGTTAGCGTTTTTCAACATTGCGTACTGTGCTTCATGGGCTTTAGCTTCCTTTTCTTTTGAGAGGGGGCTGATATGTATTTTGACTCTGCTTTCGATCCATGGTGGGCAGGCTGTGGTAGAATAGGTTTTGATCTCGGAGCTGTTTGAGATCCATGGTCTGCGGGTAGATAATGTTTCGATGAGACGTGTTTCAAATTTACGATTGTTTTGTTGCATGCTTTCCCAAGGAATCCAGGGTCCACTTGCATTACTGGATGCAGGAGATTCATAGAATGGATGGAATGTCAATGGGTAACGTTGTCGGATTGGGTGCATTTCGGGAAATGTGAGTATTCGAATTGCATATTTTTTTCGCATGTGATTAAGTCGTACATCTACCGGGGTGAGGGCAGCTTCGTTGTGCAAGGATATTGTTGGTGATGTACGGAATGCTCCAAGTATACAACGAAGAGCTGTGTTCTGAACTGTTTCAAACTTCTGTTGATACGTTGGTTGCTCTTTCCACCATACTTCGGCCCCAAAGTTGCAAACAGGTATAACACATGCATTGTATAGTTGGCGAACTGCGCTAGGAGTTAATCCTGATTCTGTATAGGCTAGTGATTTGAGGGCTCCAAGGGCTCTTTTGCCACTTGCGGCCTTCAGCATAACATGGTGTTTGAAGTTGAATTTCCTGTCAAACCAAATACCAATCCACCATACCACGTCTGGGCTGCTGCCCTTAGTGCCAGGGGAGATGGTTGTGCCATTGGGTAGGGTAATCCTTTCATCGTCTGTGGTATCGCTGTTTCGTTTGTTGTGGAAGTGCATCATCTCTGACTTTGAGTCGTCAAATTGTACAGCATTGTTTGCGGCCCATTTGAAAGCTGTTCATGCAGCTGCTTCCAGGCAACGTGCATTATAGGCTTTTGATTTACTTCGAACCACAATGGCAACATCGTCAAAGTAGCTTGGAGTCCAGAAGCAGGGGTATTGGGTTGTGAGTTCGTAGAAGAGAGGACTGAGATAAAGGAGGAAAAGAATTGGTAATGCAGGTGATCCTTGAGAGATCCCTGTTCGGACAGGACTGAGGTCTTCCTTTCTTCCATTAAATGCCAGTGCTGTTGTGCAGTTGGATAAGAAGTGTTCTACCCACAATAGAATGAGGATTGGGTAGCCCATTTGTCGTAGGGTTTGGAGGAGGCGATCTTTGGATACATTGTCAAATGCACCACTTCCATCCATAAAGAGGGCAGTGGTGATTTCTTTTGCATGCTTTCCTTGTTCAATTTCATGTGTATGTGCCATGGCGGCATCAATAGGAGAACGTTGTCTTCATCCCCCTATTTGATCTTTGTGTAGTAGGTTGTATTCTTCAGCCATATATGCAAGTCGGTTTGCCATCAACTTTTCAAAGATCTTCCCAAGGCAATTGAGAAGAGCAACAGGTCGGTAGGCCTTAGGTATTGAATAATCCGGTTTTCCTGGTTTGGGAATAATTACAGTAGTTGGTTGTCGCCAGCACGTGGGGTGGTATCCTGTGGTTCCGAGTGATGAAAACAGACTGTTGAATTGTTCGGTGGCTGCTAAGTAGGCATTTCGGAGACAGTCAAAGGGAAGTCCATCAGGTCCGGGGGCTTTGCATGGTGCAGAGGTAAAAATTGCTTCTTTAATTTCGGTAGGAGTAACTGTGACCCATGGCAGAGTTTGTCGATTGGTATCATCAGTCGGGGGAGGTGCGACTGGTGGTGGAGGAAACATTGTAGATCGGAAAAGGGCGTCCTTTTCTTCAAAAGTAACCGCTGTTGTGTTGGAGAATGACAGGGGTGGTGTTCTCTGGGTTTTCCTTGGTTTGGTGTAACGGAGGGGAGTAAATATTTCAGTGCCTTGTGCATTTGCTGAAAAGTCAATTCACATTGATGTTTTGGAGGTGCGAATATCCTGGAAGTATTAGTTCCGAACAGCTATGAACTTGATATAATCGATATCGAGGCGAGTTTTCTTCCATTGCTTCTGAGCTCGGTTCATATTTGTTCTGGAGATTCTGAGTTGGGGTATCCACCAGCGCTTCGAATGCGTTGTAAGTTGGAGGACAGGGGTGGATGCCTTTTCTGCATCAAGAATTATATCTTATAGCAGTTCGGCAGATTTGTCAAGGTTTGATATGGTTGGCTGTTTGTGTAGGTATTGCCAGACCATTCGTGAAGCGTGGGAAAGTGTATTGAGAGTTTTGGAGAAGATGTCCCAATCCGTTTTATTCCAGTTGTATCTTATCATGTTGGAGACGGTGGTGACTAGTTCAGATTCTGCCACAATATCGAATCGAATTGTTCCATGGTTTGATCCAGTTGAAGCAATGTCATCCACTGCCCAATTTATAACTGAGTCATGGATAGCTTGTGATGTAAAGGCAAGGTCGATAATAGAGGTTCCCTTGCTAGTTTCCCTTGCCAATTCGGTAGTAATATATTGGAGTGTCCGGTTCATTGAGGAGGGAAAAGTTGTTCATTTCCATGATCTGAACAATTTCGTCTGCACGTTGGGGTATTTTTATTTGTGAATTCCACCATGAATAATGAGCATTCATATCACCGGCAATAATGCATTGTTCTGACAATGGGATATTGGTGAAGCTTTTTGAGATGCTGTAGAGGTTGGAGGATCCTTCATGTTCATTATAAATATTGAAAACTGTGATCGGTGAAATTGAGAGAGTTGATAGTTCAAGAACTTGTATATCTGGATCCTGGCTGATGTCAGTTGATGGGGAGCATTTGATACAGGGGTTGTTTTTACCCACATAGGCAATTGTCCTATTGTGTTGTCTTAAGTTTTTAGGTGGTATCAGAAGTTCAAATCCTGGGTGTATTGTAATGAATGTATTGTCTGGGTTGAATCCAGAATCTTGAAATGAAAGAAGGTCGGCCGTTCCAACTGCAAAGTCAAGAAGTGTATTGATAACTAAGGAGGAACGGTTGCAATTGTGTTGTATAATTCGAATTTTGGTTGATGAATAAGAAGGTTGTTTGGGCATGGATGGGAACTGGATGGTCTTTCATAAACTTGGCTCATACTTCGACATGGAAGGTGGTGATTGTTGGCCATTTGGAATCGTTGGCCTGAAGATTGACCTTGCAGTTGGAACATTTGAGAATATCATGGTTGCATTGTTTCCCTTTGCTGGAACATGATCCACATGATTGAGAAGTGGTAGTGTGAGGTTCGGCACATATATTACATATTCCAGGTTGGTTGTATCGAAGGTAGGAATGGGCAAATTGTTGTTAATTAGTTTATTTATTTATTTATTTATTCATCATACAGCATGCAGCCCGCAGGCTATGGCCGGTGAAGTACAAATAAATAACCATGAACAAGCATAACACATACAACCGAAAAAAGGAAAAAGGAAAAACCCCTGGCTAGGTAGCACCACTCCGCAGCCTCCTGTCAACCCTGCTCTAGTTATAAAGAAATATTCAAAAACAATAATAGTGGTCTGTAACACACTTAGTATAATAGGAAACGAACTTGCCAACAAATTGGCAAAACAGGCCACTCTGGAAAAACCACCTACCTACTATCTTACCTCCTTATCCAACTGAAGAGGGTAACCCGAGCAGCAACAATGCAGCAATGGGGTGAGTGGTGGATTCGACACCCAGCAAAGGGAAAGAACTACGTTGGAACTTTCCTTACCAAACCAGACCAGATCTTCACCAGTGGTAACCGCCAGTTTACCTCAACTGTTACACAATTACGAACAGGCCATGGTTACTTCCGCAGTTACCTATACAAAATACAAACAAACTCTGTTGACTCCCCATACTGTCCATGTCGCTATGGAGGTCCCCAGTCACCAGAACATCTTCTTTTAAGATGCCCCTTATATCAACGCGAAAGACAAAGAATGCGGAAAGAAATTGGAGTGGTTCACCCTCGATATCTCTCGAAGTATCTTCTATATACTGACAAAGCAATGCAACCTTTGAAACATTTTCTGCACAACACACATATAGCAACACCAAGGTGGTACTTGGGCCAATTCCGGAATGATGAATACCTTGGGCAGGGTAACAATCGGATTTTGGGTCAGGGAACTGTCAACAATGATGTGGAGGAACATCATAGCAAGAGTGGAGAGGATGATGAGAGGCAGGAGGAAGAATCCGACTGGGAAGGGGTGGTGGGATAGAATGAACGCAGAAGAAAAGGGAAGGGTAGAGGAGGGTAAACTCCAGGGGGAGAGTCCACATGATATGCAGGACCAGGCCGAACGAAACTGACAAATTTCTCACTATTGTACTAAGTGTGTTACAGACCACTATCATTGGTTTATGAAAATTTCTTTGTAACTAGAGCAGGGGTGACAGGAGGCTGAGGAGCAGTGCTACCTAGCCAGGGGCTTTTCGTTTTTCCTTTGTTCGGTTTCATTTGTTTTGCTTGTTCATGCTTATTTGTTTGTACTTCACTGGCCATAGCCTGCGGGCTGCATACTGTATGATGAATAAATAAATAAATAAATAAACTTAGTACAATAGTGAGAAATATGTCAGTTTCGTTCAGCCTGGTCCTGCATATCATGCGGGCTCTCCCCGTAGAGTTTGCCCTCCTCCACCCTTCCCCTTTCTTCTGCGCTCATTCTATCCCACCACCCCTTCCCCTTCTCATTCTTCCTCCTGCCTCTCATCGTCCTCTCCACTCTCGCTATAACGTTCCTCAACATCATTGTTGACAGTTCCCTGACCCACAATCCGATTGTTACCCTGCCCAAGGTATTCATCATTCCGGAATTGGCCCAAGTACCACCTTCGTGTTGCTATATGTGTGTCATACTGAAAATATTTCAAAGGTTGCATTGCTTTGTCGGTATATAGAAGATACTTCCAGAGATATCAAGGGTGAACCACTCCAATGTTGTTCTGCATTCTTTGTCTGTCCCGTTGATATAAGTTGCATCATAAAAGAAGATGTTCTGGTGACTGGGGACCTCCATAGTGACATGGACAGTGTGGGGAGTCAACAGAGTTTGTTGGTATTTTGAATAAGTAACAGCGGAAGTAACCATGGCCTGTTCGTAATTGTGTGACAGTTGAGGTATACTGACGGTTACCACTGCTGAAGATCTGGTCTGGTTTGGTACGGAAAATTCCAATGTAGTTCTTTCCCTTTGCTGGGTGTTGCATCCACCACTCACCCCATTCCTGCATTTTCGCTGCTCGGGTTACCCCCTTAAGGTAGGATAAGGAGGTATGATAGTAGGTAGGTGGTTTTTCAAGAGTGGCCTGTTTTGCCAACTTGTTGGCAAGTTCGTTTCCAGGTACATCTGTATGGCCAGGAACCCATTGTACTGTAATCGTAGTCTTGAGTGTATGGAGGTTGTTTGAGATATTGGAGAGTGCCAGGGAAGTGGACTGTCCAGGGCCGGATTTGAAAGTATTGAGACGTTGTATGACAGCTTGATTATCTGTGCAGATCCATATGTGTCTTTTGGTGAGGTTATTACGTTGACATATCTGAGAGCATGTTTGTGCAGCTTTAAGAATTCCAAGTAATAAGGCATCATAAACTTCTTGTTGATGGTCCATTGGGTAGATCGCTTCCATGACTTCTTCTCCTGTCATTTCCACAACGGTTCCTGCCCCTATGTTTTCTTTCAAGATTGATCCATCCGTATGACAAACAATATTGCGGTTATCTTTTTTCAACATTGCGTACTGGGTTTCGTGGGCTTTGGCTTCCTTTTCTTTTGGAAGGGGACTAATATGTGTTTTGACTCTGCTTTCGATCCAGGGTGGGCAGATGGTATTAGAAAAGGTTTCGATCTCTGAGCTGTTTGAAATCCAGGGACTGAGAGCAGATAACATTTCAATAAGGCGTATTTCAAATTTGCGATTATTTTGTTGCATGCTGTCCCAAGGAATCCAGGTTCCACTTCTATTGTTACACTCTGGAGATTCATAGAATGGAGGGAATGTCGATATGCAACATTGTCGGATTGGATGCATTTCAGGAAATGTGAGTATTCTAATTGCGTATTTTTTTTGCATGTGATTAAGTCGTACAGCTACCGGAGGGAGAGCAGATTCGTTGTATAAGGCTATTGTTGGTGATGTACGGAAGGCTCCAAGTATACATCGAAGAGCTGTGTTCTGAACTATTTCAAACTCTTGTTGATACATTGCTTGCCCTTTCCACCATACTTTGGCCGCAAAGTTGCAAACAGGTATAACACATGCATTGTAGAGTTGGCGGACTGCGCTAGAAGTTAATCATGATTCTGTATTGGCTAGTGATTTGAGGGCTCCAAGGGCTCTTTTGCCACTTGCGGCCATCAGCATATCATGGTGTTTGAAGTTAATGTTCCTGTCAAACCAAATGCCAATCCACCTTACCACGTCCAGGCTAATACCCTTGGTGCCATGGGAGATGGTTGTACCAATGGGTAGGGTAATCCTTTCATCGTCTGTGGTGTCGCCGTTTCGTTTATTGTGGAATTGCATCATCTCTGACTTTAAGTCGTCAAATCGTACAGCATTGTTTGCGGCCCATTTGAAAGCTGTTCATGCAGCTGCTTCTAGGCAACGTGCATTGTAGGCTTTTGATTTACTACGAACCACAATGGCAACATCGTCAATGTAGCTTGGAGTTCAGAAGCAGGGGTAGTCTGTTGTGAGTGGGTAGAAGAGAGAACTGAGATAAAGAAGGAAAAGAATTGGTGATACAGGTGATCCTTGAGGGATCCCTGTTCGGACAGGACTGAGATCTTCCTTTCTTTCATCAAATGCCAGTACTGTTGTGCGGTTGGATAAGAAGTTTTCTACCCACAATTGAATTGGTATTGGATAGCCCATTTGTCATAGGGTTTGGAGGAGGCGATCTTTGGATACATTGTCAAATGCACCGCTTACATCCATAAAGAGGGCAGTGGTAATTACTTTTGCTTGCTTTCCTTGTTCAATTTCATGTGTAAGTGCCATGGCAGCATGAATAGCAGAACGTTGTCTTCGTCCCCCTATTTGATTTTTGTGTAGTAGGTTTTCTTTTTCAGCCATATATGCAAGGCGATTTGCCATCAACTTTTCAAGGATCTTCCCAAGGCAATTGAGAAGAGCAACAGGTCGGTAGACCATCGGTATTGAATAATAAGGTTTTCCGGGTTTGGGGATAATAACAGTCATTGCTGGTCGCCAGCAGGTGGGGTGGTTTCCTGTGGTTCCGATTAACGCAAACAGACTGTTGAATTGTTCTGTAGCTGCTAAGTAAGCATTTTGAAGACAGTGAAAGGGAAGTGCATCTGGTCTGGGGGCTTTGCATGGTGCAGAGGTAAAAATTTCTTCTTTGATTTCGGTAGGGGTAAATGTAACCCATGGCAGGGTTTGTCGATTGTGGACATCAGTCGGGGGAGGTGCTACTGGTGGTGGAGGGAACATTGTAGATCGGAAAAGGGCAGCCTTTTCTTCAAAAGTAACTGCTGATATGTTAGAGAATAACAGGGGTGGTGTTCTCTGGATTTTCCTTGGTTTGATATAACGGAGGGCAGTGAATATTTCGGTGCCTTGTGCATTTGCTAAAAATTCAATCCACATTGACGTTTTGGAGGTGCGAATATCTTGGAAATATTGGTTATGAACAGCTTTGAACCTGATATGGTCGCTGTCGAGGCGAGTCTTCTTCCACTGCTTCTGGGCTCGGTTAATACTTGTTCGGAAAATTCTGAGTTGGGGTGCCACCAGCATTTTGAATGTATTGTAAGTTGGAGGACAGGTTAATAATTAGTATTTATTTAGTTATTTATTTGTTTATTCATCATACAGCATGCAGCCCGCAGGCTGTGACCGGTGAAGTACAAACAAATAATCATGAACAAGCATAACAAATGAAACAGAACAAAAGAAAAACGAAAATCCCCTGGCTAGGTAGCACCGCTCCGCAGCCTCCTGTCACCCCTGCTCTAGTTATAAAGAAATATTCAAAAACAATCATAGTGGAGTGTAACACACTTAGTACAATAGTGAGAAATTTGTCAGTTACGTTCGGCCTGGTCCTGCATATCATGCGGGCTCTCCCCCTGGAGTTTACCCTCCTCCACCCTTCCCCTATCTTCTGCGCTCATTCTATCCCACCACCCCTTCTCCGTCGGATTCTTCATCCTGCCTCTCATCGTCCTCTCCACTCTCGCTATGATGTTCCTCCACATCATTGTTGACACTTCCCTGACCCACAATCCGATTGTTACCCGGCCCAAGGTATTCATCAATCCGGAATTGGCCCAAGTACCACCTTCGTGTGGCTATATGTGTGTTGTGCAGAAAATATTTCATAGGTTGCATTGCTTTGTCAGTATATAGAAGATACTTCCAGAGATATTGAGGGTGAACCACTCCAATTTCTTTCTGCATTCTTTGTCTTTCGCGTTGACATAAGATGCATCTTAAAACAAGATGTTCTGGTGACTGGGGACCTCCATAGCGACATGGACAGTGTGGGGAGTCAACAGAGTTTGTTGGTATTTTGTATAGGTAACTGCGAAAGTAACCATGGCCTGTTCGTAA